>BLKR01005416.1:0-81389 GCA_011170035.1 Teleogryllus occipitalis
AATTTGAAGTTAGTTTGTATCTCTTCACGCTCCACGTTTTAATGTTTAGTATTTTTATGGTGCCGTGAGCTCTGACTCTCCTTTTTTTAGAAAGAAATGCCTCATAATTCCCGTTACACTAGTGTTACTGATTATCTTCTGAGATGACTGAATAATTTACTCACGAACGACTGTGTTAACAAGAATAAACATAAAAGTTGTATACTTAAAGTAATCAGAGCTGACTGTAAATTTCTTCAGAACAAGGTGTACGTCGATTGAGTGTTTCGCAATCATCATAATTTAAACTTATGAAATTTAAACTTTAAAACGGGTTGATAATATTGTAAAAGCAATCACAAATAACCACAGTGTATACTTGAAGATAAATATTTTTGAAGTAACAATCTCATTTTTATAACTTTTATGTTTGAAAATAATATTAATGAGACATTTTTTATGATTCTACACTTTTTTTTATCTCAGGAATATATATGCAAGATTTTTAATGTAGTGGAAATGAGGCAGAAAGAAAAACTACTGAAAAGTTTTAATAAGTTAAGACTTTCATAACCTCTTATATGGTTTTCTAATCAAAGTCTCGATGCAGATGACTTGAACCAAAGAACTTAAAAGCAACTCAAATATTCTCACAAATTTTCCCCATATAACATTTTGTCTTACCTTCCTGGTTGCTAAAAATTATTCTCCTTTGCATTTTCATTACGTCAGTGTTTTCCGCTTCTCAGTAAGCAGAAAAATCTATGAGTGGAGTAATGCATGCGAAGCATTGACCGCTATGAGATGAAACCAGGACGCTGCCCCTGCTGTTTTGCTTGTTGCTGAATCAACAACATATAAGATGAAAGCAGAAAGGCCGTGTAAAGGTCAGCACTGCTTTTTTCCAGTTGAAAATAGATTTTTTCTGTATCACTCTTCTTTCCACTCTCGTTTTGCTTCTCCACTTTCTCAATACCCCCAAACCCCACACCCACACTCTACACCCACATCCTACACCCACAACATACACCCACACCATACACCCACACCATACACCCACACCATACACCCACACCATACACCCACACCATACACCCACACACTACACTAACCACCCACACCTTACACCCACACGCTTCACCCACACTCTACACCCACATTCTACACCCACACCACACACCCACACCACTCACCCACTCCATACACCCATACCCTACTACCACACCTCACCCTATTACTGCCTTACTCACCAAAGCCCTCACCGGCAACCACCACCACCACCGCTGTAAGAGCCACATTTCCCTCCGCTGCGCCCTGTTCACCCCCTCCCGTCTTCACTGTTCATACTAAATCCACACCCCTTTTGAGACACACCACACCCTGTTTCTGCCTCACTCCACTATCACCACCACCACAAGCATCACCGCATTTCTCTCTCCCGCGACCTGCTCACACCCTTCCTCCTTAACACCTTTCACATCACATCCACACCCACGCCCACAACCTGAATCCACATCACACTGCCTCACTCATAAAATCCTCCACACTCATTATCACCACCGCAAGCATCAGCACTGCATTCTCCTCTCCTGCGACTTACTCACATCCTTCCCTTTCGTCACCTGTCACACCCACCTCCACAACCCACAACCACCATCTGTACCCACATTCCATTACTGCCTCACCCAATTAATTCACTATTCTCATCATCACTACCGCAAATATCACCGCATTCCCCTGTCCCGCGAGCTGCTCACACCCGTCCCCCTCATCGCCTTTCATACCACACCCACACCCATGCCCACAACCACAAACTGTACTCACAACACCCCTATTACCACTTCTCCCATTAAATCTACCATGCTCACCATCACCGCCGCAAATATCACCACAGTCCCCTCTCTCGCGTCCTGCTCACACCCTTCCCCCTTATCACCTTATACACCACACCCACGCTCACATCCCACAACTCCTATCAACGCCAACCTGTATCAACATCACACCCTCTTACATCCTCACCCATTAAATCCACCTCCCCCATCACCCCTGCAAGCATCAACGCCGCATTCCCCACTCCAGCGAGTTGCTCACACCCTTCCCCCTCGTCACCTTTCATACTACACCCACTATTACTGCCTCACTCATCAAAGCCGCCACCACCACCGTCACCATAAACACAGCATTTTCCGCCGCCGCGCCCCGCTCTTGCCACTGCACGGCGCTGCCGAGGCGTCGCGACGCGTCGTAATTACGGCGCGGCGGCGGCGAGAAAACGTGGGGGCGACAGCTGGAGCGCGGACCTTTCCGAAGTGGAAAGTAGTACAATGTAATTTCTGTTTGATGAAATCACAAGTGCCAAGTCGTAAGATTCCTTAATTAGAATGTTGATTAAAACCCCACCCGCGCTTCTGCTCCCGTCTGTGCTCTCTTCATCATCCACGCTTCCGCTTGTTTTACCATCAACGCCGCGATTGCCCCATTCTCCTGTGCACTCCCAGACCCTGGCTCCGCGTTCGCCGATTGCTCTTTGCCCTTCTCTACAATATCAGCTGAGCCGCTCTCTGTCTCTACCTCCTTTCTTATTCCCTCCGCTTCCGTTTTATTCTCAATTCCCACTTTCAATTCAACCTCTGCTTCCGTAGCCTCTTCTTCCTCTGATCTTTTACCAACCCATTCTTCGGTTCTCTCTTATTCCACATCCTTTTTAACCTCTTTCGCCTCTTTTTTCTCGTTTTCTTCTGCTCCTGTCATATTTCCGCCTCCTCTCTTCCCTCGTCGTCTGTAACTGTTTTTGAATTCGCGGAGCCCCTGACTACTCCCTCGCTAAAATCCCCATCCCCACTTCTAGCCACCCTTCCTTCCATCTCCGCTTCCGCCACACCTCTGCTCCCTTGACCGGCCCCACCCCCGATTTCTTCTCGCGCCACTTTTTGCCATTGATTTTTTTTGCGCCAGTTTTTGCATTTGTATTCGCTTCCGTATCTGCCGCAGAATTCCCTCCCTCCCCTGCGTATCCCCGTCTGCATCTCGTCCTCCAACTCCGTCTCATTCACATGCACCTCCCTCTATACCTCCTCCCTCAACATTTTTCTCTCCGCTTCTACCTTTTCCGAATCCCCCTCCTCTACTTCCGACTTCTCTTCGGCCCATTTCTCTGCTCACGTGGCTGTCTCTACCGTCACTTCTCCTTTGCCATCTTGCACGATCCCTTGTCCTCTTCATTCCCTTTCACTTTCCTCTCTACCATAGCTCCCGTTGCCGAATCCACCTCTGCTTTCCCTCTCTCCTTTCTTGTGGCCGTCCGCGCTTCAGCCTCCACCTTCTACATCCCTCTCCCTACCTCCTCTCTAACTTCGTTATTCTCTTCGCTTCTACCTTGTTCTCCCCCTTCACCTCCTCTCCCAACACATAATCTTCGTTTCTGCCCTATTCACGTCCTCTATCTCCTCCTCTTCGTCGCATCTTCAGCTTCTAAAGCTCCGTCCGTCGTCCTTTCTTCCCCGCTCCCCCTTCCGCTAAGATTCCCGTGCGCACCTTCGCTTCTGCCCCCCGCCCCCCCCGCCCGCCCTGCCCGCTCCGCCCGCCCCCGAATTCTGTGTTTACGCCCCCGCCGCCCGCGCGTCGGAATGTTTTTCTGGCGCAGCGCTGCCGGGAGGAATTGTCGGCGCAGTTTAACCGCCGGCTGCGTTTAATTACATCGAAATAATTACGTCATAAAATAACTTAAGCGATCTTGTTGTGCTTTAGCAAGTAGGCGTGCGACGCCGCCGTGGCCCGAAGGCGGGGGGGGGGGGGCGAGGCTGGCGTGGTAGGGGTGGCGGAAATGTAGGAGCGGTGGGTGGGGGAAGCGAGCCGCAGTGCGGGCTTTGCATTGTAGGAAAGAAACTTCTGGGAAGAGAATTAATGCGGGGGTGAAAAAAACGGTTGAATGCGGTGAAATGGAAGTAAACTGTTTGTGGGTTAGTGAACTTCGAAGTTCAGAAAAAAAAAGAGTTTGAAAGCGAAGAAATGAGTCATCAAGATACGTTTCCTCGGACTGGTACAATGATCAATTATGCAATGTCAATTGAAATACCAAAACGTATTTTAATTATTAACTTATTGGGACAAACATAAAAGACACTAACTATTTAAAAAAAATAATCGCGTAATAATATATTAAACTTTAAAGAATTTCAAATCTGCTTGATCACAAATGGTTATTGAAAATTTAAATTGAACGCCGTAAGACTGCATTCACAATGTTTACGTAAATGCAATGTATAGGCGGGGACGATGATGAGGAAGAGGAGAACGAAGGTGACGGCGGAAAGGAGAAGTTTGAGACGGCAGGAGGAGGAGAAGGAGGAGGACAAAGTTGTGATGGAGGATGAAATTGATGAAGAGAGGAGAAAAAGTGGAGGAGGAAGTGACGAGGGTGACGTTAAGGTTACTGAAGGTGACGAAAGGGAAGGCGTGGGGGACGATGATGAAAGGAGATGAAGGAGAGGAGGTTACCGAAAGCAGCTATGAAGAGGCAAAGGAAGAAGTGGACAAGGTAGGGGAGGAGATGAAGAAGGATGAGGAGGGGACGAGTAAGGCATGGTCGACGAGGAGGAGGCGCAGGCGACGTACAGGGATATTGAAGATAACGAAATGGAGGCCACGAACGACGATGACGAGGAGGCGAGTAAGGAGAAAGGTATGGGTGACGTTTAGGAGGAGCAGGAAAAGGAGGATGAGGAGGGGGAAGGATGAGGAGCGGGAAGGATGAGGAGAGGGAAGGATGAGGAGAGTGACGCTGGTATAGACTAAAGAGGTTAAACTTTACTCTATGGCGCTGGCAATAATGATGACGGCGAGGATGACTGAGTCGAGTGGGATCGACGAGGGTGACGCGGAGGAGAACCAAGAAGTGGGCGAGGGCGACGTTGAGAATATTGAAAGTTTCGAAAGGGAAGGCGCGGGTGACGATGACAGGGAAAGGAAGGAGAATGGCATGGGCGACATTGAGGAGGAGGAGGAGGTGGGGGAAAAAGAGAATTAAGAGAAAAAGGTAAATGAGTTGTAGAGAGAAGGTGACAAGCTACAAGAGGACGGTGAGTGACGGTGGCAACAAGGATGAGAGCGAGAATGACAGCGCAGAACGGGGAGGACGAGGGCGACACGGAGTTGTGCGCCCAGTGGTCTTCAGGGAGGTGGGTGCGCGCGGTGGGGGCGGTAGGCCGTAAGCGCAGCGAAGGCTACGGGCGCCGCGAGCCGCGCGCCGGGCGTGCGACGGGGCGGCGAGGGCGGACGGGCCGCTGGCGCTGTGCGTGGCATTCCACGCGCGCCGCCCGCAGGCCGTTTGGCTCGTGGGAACGCCGCCGGGTGGGCGGCGCCTCCGCCTCAGCCAACGCCGCCGCTGTGAACAGTGCTCTGCAGAGCGCCCGAGCACACGCAACATGATTAGGAGGGGGCGGATTTTAACGAAATGTCATTTTTGCCGTTTTACTTTACAACAATGCCTTCTATAGATATTAATGTTATGTTATGACAAAAGTAAATGAGCCTCTTTTGTTTCTTTTTTTCGAAGTCATTTTTTTTACTTTTTTCCGTCATTTTAAAGCATTATTTGCTTGCTTGATTGATTTTTTTCGTGTTTCCGGGCGCGTCAACCGCTTCGGTCATTAGTCCCGTTAGTGTAGTGCATGTTTCTTTCTCGGGAGATGGCGGTGATCTTCCCCCGCTGGATGGCGAGATCCGGGGCCGACCTACCGTCGGCTAGTGGGGTTTCCCCCTAACCAGGACCCTCCCATCAACGGGGCACCGCCCCAGTCGGGACAAGCTCTAAGCTCCCGACCGGTCTCCCGGAATATGTGGTAGTGTAGTGCATGTTAGTGTAAGTGTGTGTGGAGTATGGGAGAAAATAGGACTAGGAATAGGAAGGAAGATCGCGCGCGGTCCGTGGCCCGTTTGGTAGGGTACTGCTCCGGCATTCGCCTGGTGTTGATCGGAGAAACCACGAAAAACTACCGATAAGAGCAGCCGGCCGCTAGAATTCTCCTCCAGACAGCAGCTGAATTCGACCTAGCTGAAAAGCTAGTGTCGAAAATCCTGCCGCCGTCAGGACTCGAACCTAGGACCTCCCGAACCCTAGGATCCCGACCGATTAGAGGCGCTGCAGTGACATCAGTTGATGCACTGAGCTACCGCTACCGGTCATTATTTGCTGATTTAATCAATTTTAATATAATTTTAATGTCACTTGCTTCATATGTTTACGAGATGCAACAAACGTTCTCACTAAATTCTTGACTAGCCTTCTCGATTTCTTCGCTTAGAAATTGTAATATAAGCCGTTGTATGTAATCTCAGGTTCCGGTGACGCCTATCATTGACGCCGTTATTGTCAGTTCGGCCGATTTCGGAACAACTAAAGAAGGATTTCCTGGTAAAGAACAGTCCAAATCAAACGTTTGCAAACTGAGTTCACTTGAGCGGAAATAGTAACATATACAACAGCTTGAGTTGTTCATCTGAACTGGTTTTGATTAAATGTTTTAAGTCCTTGTTCTTTGCTTTTAGGACATTTTAAAAACACGTTATGAGTATTTTATTGTTCATTTTTGGAAATGTTTTAGGTCATCATAATCCGATCCCTAATGGTTAGAGATAGTAGACTTGAGCATTTTAAATTTTAAAAAAGATTATTGATTACAAAGCATTATAAAAAGTAAGATTTAGAATTTTGTAGTATTTTTCGAGAAAACTATTCTTAAGGGAGATTTCTTTGAGATAAAAAATTATACTGATGCTTTTTAGATTTTTACCATTAAAATTAATTTCACATATAGCCGTTTGTGAATTTAAACAAATATTTAATGAATTAATTTTAAATCCATACAATGATTCGTGTTTTGTATAGAAATAAAGGCCTTTATGTCGCATTATTCAAAGGAGAGGAAAAGGATTGTCTTGCAATTTGTAAATACTTATTAAAATAACAACTCTCTTTTAAGAGGTCATGAATCTTGTTAAATGTAATCAATTTATATAACAAATAACTCAATAACTAACGCAATCAGAAGAAAATTAACTGAGAGCATATTTCAATGTTGGCTTCTTTTAACCTTTTTCTGATAGTAACAACTAAACTATGTTGACTGAAAAATAGTTCAGCTGCCACACTGGGCCACTGTGAAATTAAATGCTTTCAAACATCGATGTGTTGTTGTCAATGTCGAGATGTAGTTAGAGAGCGAACAAGAAGAAAACCTTGAAATGCAGTTTAGCAAATATAGCAGATTCACGACCATGTCGTACATGTATTCTTCGTATTCGACCTTTGCACGTGATTTCGCATTTTGCGATCAATTTTCGCATTTTATCGCAGAATGAAAACCTTCACAAATATATTGCACCGACTGTCAATCATATAATAACTACTCGTATTTTTTTCAGCGTTTGGTATTTTTTTGCATTTTTAGCAAATGCTAAAATCTACCATCTTTGAACATGATAGTAGTTCTTTAAAATCTTTGGCACAATAAATTTGCAACCACCATTTGCTAAATTTGCAAGTTTCCAGAATTGATATTTATTATGATTAGTAAAGAATTTTCAATAAAAATGACTTGATGTTTTTGGCTATGAGTGCGCGTTTGCCTACTCGGGACGGCTTCGTGCGGCATGGCGCACGAAGGCTGCCGCCTTCATCCCGACGCCTTGTCGACGTCCCGACGCCCTCGACGCCGTTAACTTCTATGATCATTAGTTCCCTTAGTGAGTGTTTTATCTCGGGAGGTGGCGGTGTCCTTCCCCACCCGGGTGGCGAGATCCGCCGTCCACCTATACGTTGGCTTTCCCTAACAAGGAATCTTCCATCAGCGATATACCGGCCCAGCTGGGACAAGATCTAGCTCCGGACTGGTCTACAGACGAATCGGGTAGTGTCGTGCATGTACTCAGTGTGTATAAGTTAGGGATGAGACACAGGATAGGACAAAGAAGAGGAAGGAAACATCGCGCGCGTTCCGTGATCCATTTGTTAGGGTACATCTCCGGCATTCGCCTGGTGTTGATCGGTCAAACCCCAAAAAACTGCCGATCAGAGCAACCGGTCGCTAGTTTTCTTCTCCAGATAACGGCAGAATTCGTCTTAGCTATCTAGCTAGAATCCACCACCGTAAGGACTCGAATCCTAGGACCTCCCGGTCAGTTTTGCTACATAGTTGGCTGCAATGCTGACTCTGAGCTAAACTTAATTGGTTTTGCAAATTGATCTGTTTCATGTGTATATGAAATCATGCTACGTTTATTTCAGAAACATCGATTGTGAAAATACGAATTTACCAGCTTAGTATGACGTCTCCCACCACTATTTTTATTTTAAAAATATTTATGTGTCTTCTAGTTTGTAATAAAAAACATACATGTAAAAACTAGTACAGTTAACTGACTTGCCCAACCTCGAGTACAAAACGTTACATAAAAACGTATCGGTTTAAAATGTTTCATATAATAGTCAATACATTATCAAGACATAACACTCATTTTATCCAGTAAAGCAGTCCTTATTTATAAATATACAAAAATGTAGGATACTCATGAAACAAGAAACAATTAATTTAATACTATCGTATTGTGAAATTAATAATGTAATTTCTTTTATTTCTAATTGGATTACATTCTTTGATTGTAACATTCGTTGGTTTGTGACTAAATCTCACTACCTCACTATATGATCAAATAGATTTAAATTTTGACAGCCTTTTAGTTTCATGTTGTAATTTTATAACTGTAACGGAATATATTTAACTTTTCATATTTTTAAGACTCCATGACTATGCTTTATGATCGTCAAGTAGTCACCAATTGCGAGGTATTCATCCTCAAAACTAGTGAAAAAATGTTATATCTTAAGCCGCTCTTGCCCCATCCTCCCAATCTTTTCTCAATCTCGTTCCTACGCCACTGCGGCAGCGGTTTCAATGCGAGGTTCGTGACACTTCGACAAGCGAGTGTTGCGGGGAGGGGCACTTAAAGACGATGGTATTTGGGGCACACAAGATCGTGCATTATGATAAGCAGTTCGTTACTTTACAATGCATCTAGTTCTCCTCTACTCTGGGTACTTAGTTTTCGAATCTTACTGCCCATTTACGTTATCAAGATCAAACTTGAATAAAAACAAAATACGTTAATGCAGACTGCACTGGCGTTAAGAAAGTTTGGCATTCGTTCGCGTGTATGTGGCAGAATTTATTTCTAGAGTAAATGTAAATTATCTTGAAACATGAACTGCAGTCGTTACATATTACCATCTTTTATAACTCAGAAATATAGTATTTCTTCGTGAGAAACAACATTGTTCCGTAAGTTAATGATATATAAAAAAAAGTTATCTCATTCATCTACAAGTATTTTGAGCAAACTCATGGTCATATCGTGTGTGAACATCATGATATCAACGTCAATAATATTAGTTTATCCAATTAGTACTAAAAATAATTGCCTGCGAAAGTTAAAATGGTACTGAGCAAAAACCACAAAAATGTTTTTTTCCGCAAAGTATCAAGCACACTGCTCAAGAAACAAATATAATACTGTCGTCTAACACTACAATGAATTAAATCTTTTAACAAAAATAATTATAAGGAAAACTACAATAACGGAGTGTGTAGAGAATAAAACACTTCTATGCCGGACTACAGCGACCCAAGGTCGCTAAGACTGACGAGCAGTTCCCGTTACCCCCCAATGTCACTTACAGTGGTCGCTATGTGACCTTAGTAGTTGAAAAGGGACCTTAAAAAGAAACTTTTTAAGGTCCCTTTATCAAGAATAACAAAAATGTTGCTGTTTTCTCAAAAAGTTTCAGTTTTCCATGTTATTTTAATTATTTTTTTTGTTTCATTTTATAATAATCAATTCAATTTTATTAGTAATTTGTTTATAGGATTTACCTATTACAAATTGTCGACTATATTCACTGCGCAAATAACTTCTTATAAATAGCTTACCAATAAATTCTGATAGCATAAACCGGGAGCGGTAGCTCAGTGCATCAACTGATGTCCCTGCAGCGCCTCTGACCGGGAGGATATAGGTTCCAGTCCTGACGGCGGCAGGATTTTCGACACTAGCTTTTCAGCTAGGTCGCATTCAGTCGCTGTCTGGAGGAGAATTTTAGCGTCCGGCTGCTCTGATCGGAAGTTTTCCGTGGTTTCTCCGATGAACACCAGGCGAATGCCGGAGCAGTACCCTAACAAACGGGCCACGGACCGCGCGCGATCTTTCCTTTCTCTGCCTTGTAAATTTTTCCCCTTACACGTACGCACATGCACCACACTACCACATATTCCGGGAGACCGGTCGGGAGCTTAGAGCTTGTCCCGACTGAGGCGGTGCCTCGCTGGTGGAAGAGTTCTGTTTAGGGGGAAACCCTTCTAGCCAACCGTAGGTCTGTGCCGGTTCCCGACATCCAGCAGGGGAAGCTCACCGCCATCTCCTAAGGAAAACATGCACCATACTTACGGGACTAATACCCTAAGCTGTTAACGCGCCTGGAATCACTAACCAACCAACCTGAGGGCATAAGATACAATAAAACACAACAAATACAAATAATACAGTAATACAATACAAAATAATACAATAAGATACCAAATAATTGAGACAACAGAACATATAAAATATATAGAAAACAATCTGTATCAAGTAAGCTCTTTATAGATTGGGCACTCACATAAAATATTATGGTTATCTTCAGTATTCATATTACATATCGAGCAGATTGAATTTGAATGTATTTTGTACCATGTATTTCAACTGTTGATATTGATCTCTTTGTCACGGGACATCCTGATTTGAGCGACTACTGTTGTAACAGATGTAGGGAGAGCCACAGTTGGATACTACTGCTTCTGCAGATTCGAGATCCCTAATTTCTCGACATGATGTACTGTATGATGCAATCATGATTCGTGTATCGTCCATAAAGATTTTACTTACAATTGTTGCAATAATCAAGGAAATACTATCTTTGATTACAATCGGATTTTGTTGCGTAATTAAGTAATGGAAGCCCAAATCATTCATCAACCCGTCCAGGACAGACACCCAGTTGTATTTACTAGAATTAGGATATACATTTCTTGATTCTAAATGTTTGTTGAAAATTATACGTCATATATTTAATAAATTATACGTAATATATTTAAATATTTTAAACGAATTATTTACATAATGATGATGAGAATAAAATAGGTTTTGAAAAGTTACCTTGTTTTTACAAATATTTGGAAAAATGTAATTACTCACTATATTCTTAATTACATTGACATTCTTACTACATGTTTGTCAAAAAATATAATGTGATAATGTACTGTAGAGTCGCGGTAATCGGAGCCTCGCTAATCCAGTATTCGGTGGAAACCGAGGAGGCCTGATGTGTGCCAAGGGATCTGAGAATCAAGCAAGCGGCGATAATCAAGAGCTGGCTCTTGAGGGGTTGGCAGCACTACGTCGAAGGTTACGTGTGCGGCGGTCGGTGCCAGTGTCTGTCTGCTACATTGTTTTGACCGATTCGTTCACATTTATGTATGTATGTGTGTATCTATCTGTACATTTTATAGTATATACACATTGTATTTGACTTCATTATACATTGTAGTTGAAAATTCCGTTATGTATTTTCCTTTTCTCTGTGTAATCAGAGTTTTTTGTAATCCGAGGTACTATCAGCCCCGATTAGCCCGGATCGGGAGAGGTAGCTCAGTGCATCAACTGATGTCACTGCAGTGTCTCTGACCGGGAGGTCCTAGGTTTGAGTCCCGACAGTGGCAAGATTTTCGACACAAGCTTGTCTGCTAGGTCGATTTCAGTCGCTGTCTGGAGGAGAATTCTAGAGGCCGGCTGCTCTGATCGGTAGTTTTCCGTGGTCTCTCTGATCAATACCAGGCGAATGCCGGAGCAATACCCTAACAAACGGGGCATGGACCGTGCGCGATCTTTCCATATCCTTTCTTGTCCTATCCTCACCCCTTTCACACACTTACACTAACATGCACTGAACTACCACACACCGGGAGACCGGTCGGGAGCTTAGAGCGTCTCCCGGCTGAGGCGGTGTGCCTCTGGTGGGAGATACATGGTTGGGGGATACACCGCTAGTCGACGGTAGGTCGGCGCCGGATCTCGCCATCCAGGGGGAAGATCATCGCCAACGCCTTAGGATGAAATGCACTACACTTACGGGACTCATGACCTTAGTAGTTGACGCGCCCGGAATCTCTAACAAAACACCAATCAACCCAATTAGAAAGGATTGTCGTGTCTGTACTGTATTATGCTAAATTAAATTATTTATATTTTTCGGTGAAACAAGAGCCAACTACCTCGCGCGGGTGTGGCCGCATAAAGTGGGTGTTTATGTTGCGCGGTCCGGGACGGGGCCGCAACCGCAACATGAGCGCTGCCCTCGACCTGCGACCGGGGAGGGGCGCGCCTGCGTTGGGCCCGCGCTCTTGATCCGCTGTTCCTTTCCAGGGCGTTGCGTCGAGTTGGTGGTCAGGCTGCCAGTTCGACAAGAGTGGAAAGGATTGCCTCATTGAGCGACAACCACTGGCAAAAAACCGCTTTTTGTGGAAAATAGAGGACCTGACAGGGCGTGCCTATTTTATGACTCCCGTTCTTATTCCGCTGTTTATATCCAGGCTATTGCGTCAAGTTGTTGAATAGTTTGACGATGAGGCTAGTACGGAAAGTAAAGATTAAGTGGTCCGGCAAATACAACAAAATATTATTAGCGGTGGTTCTCGGAAGGAATGGATACGTCAAGACACTCATTTATTCTGGCTCCATACTCTTGATCCCCCGTTCATTTACAAGGCGTTGCGTTGATTTGCTGATCAGGTTGGTGGCCAGTCTAGAACGGTAAGTGAAGCTCAAGTGTCAAATATTTTTGGAATAAGATTATTGGCGGCCTTCCCAAAAACACTGGATCCGACAAGGAGCACCTCTTAGGATTCTGCGTGCTTGATCTATTGATCTTTTCCGTGGCGTTTCGTCGAGTTGGTGGTCAGGTTGGCAATTCGTGCAGAGCGGAAAGTATTGCCTCATTGAGCGATAACCACTGCTAAAAAAGCTCTTGCTTTTTAAATTTTTTAGGGCGTGCCCATTTTATGACTCTGCTGTTTATATCCAGCGAATTGGGCTGAGTTGCTAAAACGACAATTAAAATAGCAAGAAAGAACATAATCAAGTTGAACATGGGTGACCAATTACTATCCTGGTTAGGAACATAGGCTGGACCTAGTTTTCTTAGGTTAATTAATAGGAAAATTAATGATTGTATGCCAGTTTGAAAGAGAGATGTTTATTTGGAACACCAATCTACTACAGCGAGGCACGATCTCTTAGGCAAGGGGGCGACTGCAGTCGTGGAACCCGATGATGGTGCTACAGCTACAGAAGAGTCTCGTTTCGCCATGGTAACTCTGCATCAGTTGTTACATGCATTGAAATAACTAAAGAGACTCTTTTTAAAATGCGAAGAAGGATTCTATTGTGCTAATGACATCCACTTTAAAAGAATTGGCCGGTCAAAGATGCAATGTTCGAATAGCTAGACGGTGAGGCTGGTGTACAAAATAATGCTCGTGTGTACCGATAAATACAACAAACTATCATTCACCACAGTCCTCGTAAATAATAAATCTGTCAGGACGATTATTTATTGGGGCTCGAAGATCTTGATACCCTATTTATTTCCAAGGCGTTGCGCCGATTTCTTGTCAGTAAGCAAGATTCTCTCATGCAGAATGGAAATTATCAAAATTACAATGACGCTGCTACACCAGAAAACAAAATAAACTTTCAATATTCATAATTTTCAAGATTTGGCAAATTCTTCTCGCATGTCAGCTTCCAATAAGTTACCTCACGATTTTCTCATTGTGGAAGAAGTACTAAACAGTGATCAATCTTCGCGAAAATATAGATACCTCTCTAACAACACCATCTCGCAACAACAGCATTTTCAAACATCAAATCCGGCAAACGTATGAGGTCATCAAGACCCACGTACTCAGTGCCTACGCATTCTCGTTACGATATTTTAAATGAAATTTCTGAAACTGAAAATGAACCACAAGAATCACCTGAAGTCAAAGTACCGACGATTATTGTTATAGGAAAGGACTGTGAATTATTAATTCAAGACGTCGCCAAAATAGTGCATAGTGATTTGTGTATAGTCTACTAAATCTCGCAACAATGAACTCAAAGTCTTCTTTACAACTATCGAAGACTTCAGAAGTTATCGTAAATTCTGTGAAATGAACAATGTTCAATTTTATACCTACCAAGATCCTTCTAATAAATCCTTTCCAGTGATGCTAAAAACATTTCTACGTCAATCTCGGAAATAGACATTTTTAATGAACTGACTCATTTAAAATTCCCTATAATAAGTATTAGAATACTTTATGACAAATTAAAACATCCTCTTTAAACATGTGCTTTAGATATTCAAAATTTTAAAGAAGGTAAAGATATATTACATTTAAAAACTTGATTTCATTGTATAATTACTGTGCAACCAAGAACTTTTCTTCTGTCCAATGTAAGAACTGTAAGATTTGGTCAATCACAGGCAAACTGCAAATTATCTCTCAGATGTGTAAAATGTATCACCATTACTCTTTTGGCAAGAAATCGTTAAAGACTCCTCCGAATTGTGCTAACTGCAATCAAAATCATACTGCTAATTATAAAGGATGTCCTTACTACAAAAAAAATTCTTAAGAACAAAATTTCTAAATTTAATAACACTACAACTAACCCCAAGACACTGCATAATCCTATAAACAAGAATGCACATACTAAATTATATACTTATAATAAATCTGAATTTCTCAATCTTCCTTCCCCACCTAATCCATGGATAAACACCTCTCATTTAACTTCACGCAAACCTCAAAATATTAACAATACTACTAACTCTTCTTCTCTAGATATCAGCCAATGAATTACTACAATAGTTTCTCACTTATCGCCACTCCTATTTCGTAAATTCAACAAATTATTAAATCCCTTATCCGCAATCAAAATGTCTAACAACACTAAGCACTCATTATACCTAACTGGAATGCCAATGGCATTGAAAGGCAACATCTAATATTTGAACACTTCCTCCATATACAAACCAATATACAAATAGCTTGCATCACAGAAACTCATCTTATTCCAAATGAAAAGTTTTTTCCAGCACGACTACAAAATATATAGGTATGACAGACTTGATAGCATTGCATCTGGTAGTGTTGCTATCATAATATGTCCTGAATTAAGACACACTTTAATACACACTACTGTTTCACCCTCACTTGAATTAGTAACAATTACAATTTACATTAATCAAATAAAAATCACATAATTGTTGCTTATAAACCTCCCAAATATATATTTCCGTTTTTAACGTTCAAAAACATTTTGATCAATGTTAAAAACATCTTACTAATAGACAACTTAAATTGTAAAATTTGGGGATGTAATAGTACTAACCCTAATGGTTGTAAATTACACTCTTTTCTCACCACTCATAAACTTCAAATTCACACACCCAATGAACCCACATATTATTCTTGTAATGATAATGTCATTTCTTATATTTTAGACATATTGATTACACAAAATTTACATTGACCTGTCTCTCAAGCTGTACTCTCTGAAATTGATTCTGATCACTACCCAGTTATAATAAATATTTATTTCTCATTTAATATTAATAACTCTAATTCGTATCCATTACTTCAAAAATTAACTGGAACAAATTTGCAGCACTCCTTGAAGATAATATTACATTTCCAAATAATTTAACATCAGAACAAAGCATTGATAACTACTTATCCTATTTCACTAATACAATAATTCACAACCTACATTGTGCTTCTAGATTTACTCCAAAAATATAACTACTCAAACTATAAACCTTTACCATTACAAATCTATAACCTGATTAAAACAAAACGGACCCTCAGGCGCTATTGGCAACAAACTAGACGTCCTCATATCAAAACTAAATCAAACAAAATATCTAGAATTATTAAATCAAAACTTGAAAATCACAAATATAATGAATATAAAAACTTCATTCGCCAGTTACATCTTTATTCTAGGAAACTTTGGTTCACAGTCAAAAGAATTTGCAATGAAAAAACTTTAATTCATATTCTTAAGGATAATTCGATTACAGCCCAAAACGCTTATGATAAAACTCAATTACTTGGACATCATTTACAAGAATCTTTTACTCCTAACTCCGTTACAAACATTGTTTCATAATCATGTTAAAAAATTTCTCTCCAACTTTAATGTTCCTTAAAATATAGATATTATTTCCCCTTCTGAAATTTTTTCAATCATTAAAAAACTTGACACCCGTAAATTCCCTCGAATTGACTTAATTAATACCCAAAGAATTAAATATTTTGGTAATAGAACAATTGCCGCTTTTACTTCCCTTTTAAATTTAGCCTTAAGAGTCAATTACCTTCCATCTAACTGGAAAATAGTCATTATACTTCCCATTTGCAACCCCCCAAAAAAGACCTCAGAAATCCCACGAATTATCGATCAATTAGTTTACTTTCCTCTCTTTCTAAAATTTTGAAACTTATTTTTCATATAATAACACGCTTCTTAACATGTAATAAAATTATACCCCCTACACAATTCGGATTTACACACAATCATGCAACAACTCATTAACTTTTAAAAATAACAGAAAAAATGAACATTCTTTCCACGGAAAACAACATACTATTGCTATTCTCTTAGTTATTGAAAAAGCGTTTGACAAAGTTTGGCATAATATTCTCATTTATAAACTACATAAAATTGGAACTCTCACATACCTGTTTAAAATAATCAAAATTTTTCTAAGTAATCCTAAATTAAAATTAATCATACCATGGTACATTTTAAAAACACAATTACACAATGAACTAAAAACTGAAACTATTCAAACTTTAATAAATTATCACAGCCAAAAATTCTTCAACTCCTTAGACGATTTGCAACAAACACACACTTTTAATCTAGGCCAATCATATCAGTTTACTGGACGAATACTTCCAAGATTTCCGAAAGATAAATTCAATTCCCCATAAACTACATTATATTTATTAACTTTCTCCCGCATTTGAAAAAAAATCAATATCTAATTACAATTTTTATCCTAATAGAATTTATATTTTTAACATAATATTGTCAATAATCTCTTCGTCAGGTTCCATGAGAGATACAAATCAACAGTCATGTCAATTTGTAGTGTGAAAAACCCTGAAAGACATTCTTGTCGAACAGGCAGAAGTAAATTTAAAAAAATAACTTTTGAATAATATTGTTAGAGGTGGCTCTCGAAATGAGCTGAGCTTTGACACGCGCCCTATTACTCATATATATCGTTCGTGGGCTCCAAGAGTGTCACAACTCACAAAATCACGTTTTGAGATAAAAGAGTTTGAAGTTTCACCTTGTTTTGAAAAGCAGAATTCTGGCATTCATATTTCTGTCATTTGTTGGTGGAATACTGTACGTAAGATGATATTGCTGTTTCTGCAGGAAGGTTGACCAAACTGAAATTCTGGAGAGTGCATTAACTCAAAATTAGTATTTTTTGAGTGTGTCATTATTGAAGTCCTGGCAGTCCATATGTATTAACTAACCGTTAAACCACTTCCACATAAAAACGAATTAATCCGGAGCGCCGTTTCGCAAGCAGTTTAATGCCTATGAGGCGACCACCAGTTCAATATTCTCGCCCGGTGATATCACAATACGGTCGTCAACTTTTCTGAAAAACGAGAATTTTTGCAGAAAAACGAAATCGCTAATTTGTCGTGAAATTCTATTATCTCTCGTACTTTTGTTCCAATAATTTTTAAGCAGACTGTATATTTCGAATTGTATGCGTTTATAATTTCGCACTGAACAACTTTCGTAACTATATTACTGAAATAATAACAAAAAACTGTACATGTTGCGTATGATATTTCTGTTTATGTTTCTGAAAAAGTTGTTTTGTTAAAAAAATACTACTTGTGGTAATGACATTGCGGAGAATGTACACCTCTTGTTGCTTGCGTACACACGAAAGTGAATATTTACAAACGTTATTTGTTCGCTCGGGGGAAAATAAATAGTCCCGAAAACGAGCTTCAGGAACTTCAGCTTGTTAAACGGTCACTGATTTCGGGTCGTTGACTAATATGAAAGTTCAATTGCCAACATTTTGGAGGGAATGTGCGAGTTTTAGGAACCTATAATATATCAACGGAAAGTTATTTAAATTTTTAGTGACACATGCACAAGCATAGTATTTTCTAGTTTTTGTTTCTTTGCTTCCCACACTTTCATACTGCTGTTTTCTTTCCCTCTTTTTGATGTCTTTCTTCTATTCTTAATTCTTTATATTGCATAATGTTTCTTCTGCTGATGAAAGTATGAACACTGTAGTGATGAAGTAATGAGCACTTGCTGATGAAAGTATTTTGTTTGTTAGGAAATTATTTATAATGAGTGATATGAAATAGACAAGAAGATGAGATAAAAAAGGAACAACTAATTGATTTTTTCTATACCAATAAGAAAATTTGTTCAATAAATATTTTAAAACATGACTGATATTGCGTATGCTTTGAAAATATCACCATGTGAATGATGTTCCTGGAATCCTTTCTTTGAATACTATGTAATTCAAAACTCAGAACAATATATAATGTAATATTTATACAACACGATAAACAGAACGACGTAACTGGTAGCAAACGTGCTAGGTAAAAATAAATTAAAAAGAACTTCCTGGGTGGCCAGCTCACCCGGCTGCTTTAGACGGCGCCGCATCGAGTTTCACAGTTGTTCCGCCTTTTGCGATCACCTTTCGCGGCAGCACAGAGCAAGCGTCTCCGGAGCCAACCACAGGCAGTCGGTCCGGAATATAATACTCCCCTGGCGGCAGAGTGTGAGAGAGGGAGAAAATGAGAGAAAAAGAGTGAGAAAGAAAAAGAGAGGGAGAAAGAGGGAGAAAGAGCGAGAAAAGAGAGAAAGAGTGTGAGGAAATAGAGAAGGAAAAACACAGAGAATGAGAGGGGGAAGGAGAGGGAGAGAGAGGGAGGGAGAGGGAGGGAGAGAGAGACAGAGATAAAGAGAGATAGAGAGTGATATAAAGATATATATATATATATATATATATATATATAGAGAGAGAGAGAGAGAGAGAGAGGGAGGGAGAGGAGGGGGAGGGAGGAGAGGGAGAGAGAAGGGTGGGAGGGAGAGGGAGGAAGTGGGAGGGGGATGAGAAGAGAGAGGGAGGCGGTGTCTGTACTGACAGGAATTGGTGAGCGTCGGGGACGCCATGGGAAAACGGAGCGGTGTTCGGGTAGAGTTGGTTTCACGTGGAGGGTTATTATGGGAGTAAGGGCGTGTAGGGGGGGTCTTCGATAATAGGGTCAGCCCCAGGGCGCGATTGGAGTTTGTCGACCTAGAAAAGGGCACTGGCATACGCAATAGAATATGGGAAGCATGGGAAGGCAAGATCGGTGTGGGGGAAGGTGGCAGCATGGGGGCTGAGGTGGCTGACATCATGGTAGGTTACATCATGGGTGGTAAGCTGAGTTTATCAGTCACATGCGTCTTTAACTCCTGTTAAAATGCAACCCTGTAGGTTTGTTAAGTGCACTTGTACCTGCCTGTGTGTTAAGAAGCAAGGAGTTTTGACATTCTTAGCAACGTAAATAAACTATGAACTCATCGCAAGCGAAATGTTTATTAAAAATTAATATGGCGATGTACAAAACAAATCATAATAAAGGTAACACACCATAGTTTTGAGGATAATTATTGTTAATTGTAATAACATTAATAGTTCAATTAGAAAAATGTGTATTATGTAAATTGACCTCATTTTCTTGGCATTCCACTAAGTGAAACTCTTCTGCGGTAGTCATATATACTGACGATTTGAATGTGTCGCTACTGCAAGTAGACGCGCCAACTTCCTCACCGGAAGTCATTTCTGTAGGTCAGGGGAATTATTTGCATCCATCCTTCTCGAACCATGCTGTACGAATAGTTTTTAATTAGATATATCACAAGCAACACTCTACAATATGGTACTAGCGTGCCGCAGCAACTGAATTCATTTGTTCACTATCGCAGTAATGTCATAAAATTTGGCATAAATCGTAAGATTTTATGGTATCTGACAAAATGCTGAACATACCACGAATTGTTACAGTGTAATTACTGCTTCGTCCAAATTACAACATATCCCGCCTTCGCTCCGTCTCAATTTTTTAACTCTTACCTCTGCAGGAATAACCCTCATAACATTACTAGGTACGTTAATAGCTATAATACGACAAAGCCGGAAAGGGGAATATCACGGGGGAGGTGTGAAGACGAGGACAGTAAGTGGTGTAGTGTTCGGCTAAAAAAAAGAAACATGCGAAGTGCTGTGAAGTCTACTCGTAGCACTTTTCTTGTTCACGCCACATTGAATTTTGTCATCGGACTTGTGTTAATGCCCAGTTGTGAGACGGATGGTGGGGAGATACGACTGAGATGTAGGAAGCGAAGCGGACATAATTAAATTACTTTCTCTTTCGTCGAGTTTCCTATGTAGTGGAACTAATGCATTACCTCTGGAACGAGCTGCTAATGCGCTGCTAAGGCTGAAAAGTGAAAGGTATTTGAGATACATTGAATACGTTACTCACTGTCTTCAAACGTGGAAATCTATGACGCGAATAATCAGCAATTTTAATCAATAAAAAAAAGTAAGTGTGTGATTTTTCGAAATATAAGCTTTTAAATACTTTTTGGACTTTCTTATTGGTTTACAAAACGAAAATCACGTTAAATCAATTGTTTTCTGTCTATTTGAAAAATATCCAAATTATTTGTATCAAGTTTGTGTTACTCTGCAGCGAACAAGTAATAAATGAAATTGCTTGTCAGTTAAAATTGTCTACTTATTTATCTAGAATTCTTAAGTTGCAACTTAAGGGGTCAATAATATACAATGCACGATATATGGACAAATGTACGACCGTCGACAAATCGATGAGAAAAGAGCGTAGCAATTGTAAATACGAAATGAAAAATGTTACATCATATGAATTGTGAATGACCGAGGAAGGGAGAGAAGAGAGGATTATGACCATGAAGGGAAAGAAGAAAGAGCATTGTCAGAAAAAGAGGCGAGAAGAGTTGTGTTGTGACATTCAGAAAGTGATACATCACGAGCGGAATAGAAACTGGAGAGGGAACCGTAGAAAATACTCAAGGAAACACTACGTCTAGAACAATAAAAGTAACAAAGCCTTGGACACAAAAAGTTTCCCAGTCTAACTAGTGGAGAGTGCTTCAGAGATCAATGGAGAAATCCATTAATTGTTCGGCGCCGAGTGTCTCAATCTGCAAGTCTTGCGAGCCCCGCACGGCTTCGCCGATTCATCTCTGTCACCCACTGAAGTCCCCTCCCTCGTCCCGTCGTGAGAATCAGCTGTCCCTTCTTCGCTGGCACTCCACATCGCACAGTGCAATGAATAAGAATTCTGGGCGGACACTGTAATGCAATAATTAGTTAATTGTAAGGTTTATAATGTGTACTAATTTCTTTATGTTTTTCAATGTAAAAAATTGAAATCATTTGAAGTAGTTTAAATTGATTTTATTTTTTGTTACAATATAGAACCTGAAGATGGAATGGAAAAACATATCCAGAAACATTGTGTTATAAAAACGTTTTGTAATAATAATTTATAAGAAGAAAAAAAATGTCTTTAGATATTGGCAAAATATAATATATATATTTCAAAATTAATTAATTGTTAAAACTGTAAAAATCTGAGACGTATGCATGTCATCTCAACATGTTCATTTCTCGCAAAGTCCGAATACTTGAAAGAGCATGAGAGGATCTGCAGTAATCTTCACTGGGAGATGGAACGCCCTCAAAGTTCCAAACACACGCTTCCTCACCCAAACCTAGAATTTTTGCTAGACTTCACGATACTGTACGACAAATCTATACTGATCATATACGATATCAGGAAACAAACTGAATATTGTTAATTGGGATTTGGAGAATATTGTTAATTGGGATTTGGTGGTGACGACTGCGGAAAGAACAAGACCTCGTGTATTTCGGTACAGCTACCTCCAACATCTCTCTCACAAGTGGAATAGCTCCGTTAAGAATGAAATGGAAGGCTTCGATCTGGCAGTCTAAGAACAGGCTCTAACAACTACGGCTTTTCAAGTTAGACTGTGCAAACAAAGAAAGAAACAATGAGTAATAAGTGCGAGTCGCAAGATTGCTTAGACCAATTTAAAACACCACATGAGGGCAATCTTGCCTCATTGGAATCTGCCGAGTTATGGCTTGCAGACACCTTATCAATGGGAAAACAAGTCGAACAATGAGGAAAAAAGGCAATGCAAACTCTGTGATCAATCCCAACCAATGCTGGGATTTTAATATCCACACAGAACATTAGTTGAATCATAGCATGCCAGATGTTACCGTAGTGGAAGAGAAGTAGATATGAATAGTGGACGTGTTCATCCCGGTAGACCCGGCATTCAAAGTTCAGCAAATCGAAAAAATAACAAAATGATTGTTACTGTTACAGATAGAACGGATAAGACTTTGAAAAAAGAGGGTCATTCTTGCACTAGTAATAATTGGTGCACTAGGGACTCTCGCAAGAGACCTGGTCAAACATTGCAGCACCGTCATGCGGGTCTCGCATACTGACTGAAAAACAACACATTGATGGACAAATCACACGTGTCTGTAGGTACCGGTGATAATTCCTAGATCCTTGGTTGCGGCTCAAATTCAGAGACGTAGCAACAGGTATCAGAGTTAGACGGCAATAATAATAATAATAATAGTAATAATAATATAATAATAATAATAACAATAATATAATAATAATAATAATAATAATAATAATAATAATAATAATAATAATAATAATAATAATAATAATAATAATAATAATAATAATAATCCCCTCCTGCTTGGAGGAGAATTCAAGCGGCCGTCTGCTCCCATCGGTAGCTTTCCCTAGAGTCCCCGATCAACATCACCCGAATGCCCGAGAAGTACTCTAACAAATGGGCCAAGGACCGCGCGCAATTTTTCCTTCCTCTTCCTTGCTCAATCTTGAACGCCGGTTGAACCCTGAAACTGCCTGGGACTGACGGGAAGGGGAAACTAAACGGAAAAAGAGAATGAACGCGTACCTTTCAATCTCTGTGTTGCGAGTTTCAAACTCAAAATATTGTGTAGAAATATAAAATCTAGATTCGAGACACCGTTTCATGTATTTAGCGAGTCTCCAGTCTTTCTATTGCTCCTGAATCATCACTCACCCAATCGCCATCTAAATATCTGTGCCACGTCATATACAATTCGTGATATTATCTACACACGAGGTTCAATAAATAAGTACATAAAAAACACGGGAAAGTACAAAAATGAGCTAGCAATTATGAGGAAGTTATCATATAATTAAATAAATTTTAAGGAAGTCAATCACATTTTTTCAATAAAACAATATTCTTGCTTTTCAACGCTTTTAGTCCACATTGTGGTTTTCCATTAAATTGACCTTTTAGGCTGAATGATGAATTTGTGATTATACAGTTTCCATTCTTTTTTCATCCGATGATTTTTTTCAGGGCGTCATCAACAAATTACAAGGTTTATCAACATACATTACTCTTTCGTGCAAGAGATATGTATAGTATATTTTGTTTATCTTACTGCGGTGATATCTGAAATTCTGAAACATGTTTCTATTTGTTCGAAAGTTCAAGAAGAACTCCATGCAACTATTAGTGGAAGAAGATAGTGTGGCTTGTGGAATGTAAATGGTAATCGGAGTGCGCATATTATTAGCTCACCTGGTAAATAATAATGGTTCTTTATCGGGTAAGTTGTAGGTAAAGTGAGTGATTACTCAAGAGTGGAATACTCGTCGCCTCCACGTGTGGAACAATGCATTTCTACAAGCGAATATCAATCTTTACTCATGTAAGGCATATATTATTTGAATATTAGAAAAAATATTCATAAGAGAAGCAGTTCTACGCTGATATGTTTTTTAAATTTTATTATTCAAGGAAAGTGTTTTCAATTGTTTCGTATTCCCATTGTCATGTTTATTTTATTTCTTCGACGTTGGCCGACGTTTTGCTGACGTTGGCAATCTGAGAGAAAATTCTCGGAAATGTTAACAGTTTCTTATGAATATTGAGATTAAAGAGATTATTATCAGTATGCAAACCATTCTTTATTTCGTTTCTCTTGGTAACAAAACGATTTAATTTTTTATTGAGCTAGAAATTAACTTTAATGTCGCAAATTTTATTGTAATGCAAATACATTCGATGTTTGTCTTTTGGGTGTAAATCTTTTATGTTTTCTGAAAACAATAATTAACATTATGAATGATGTATTCGTATTGAGCTTACAATATTAATGAATAACACTATTAATTAACATTGGTAGCTTTCGCTTACGTAGTTACAACTGACAATTTATTGTAAAAGAGGGTAAAATAGATTTCCTCTCATGAGTGAGAAAGTTCAGATCCTGATATGTTGAAAGCCGAGACTTTTTTAAAATTCACTAGAGAATAAAGCCAATGTGTCTGTTGCCTAATACCATATGTAATTTCCGTAGTTGTAATGGATAAAGTATTCTCTGTAACCCTTAAAAATATGTTGTATGGCTCTCAAGAGAAATCAGATTTGATTTTACTCATTAAAAGGTCGTGTGCTGAACCTTCCGCTAGCGAATTATATCAAACATGCAAACCCTGCTATGATTCGCTATTGCAATGCATTCAATAAATACCATTCAAGTTCAAAATCAATTTAATCAATAAAGATGAAATACGTATGGCTTTGTTGTATGTCCCGGTTTGGACATGTTTGTCAAGGTTCGTACAATTGAAATGTTTTCCTTCAAGTTTGGGCATGCGTTCACTATATCCCAGGATTGAAGAAATTTAATTATATTATCCGAAATAACGTTGAAGTAATATAGGATGTTCAAATTGCGGCCGATATTTCAAAACCGCATGGGTAGAATATGCAGCCAGACACGCGCTTAATATTTGACGGTGCGGCGGGTTGCGTATCACATCTGTTCAGGGGCGATGGAGTAGGCCGAGCCAGTGATAAATAACGCGAATCATCAACAGCGCCCCCGACATGTCCGATTTAATTAAAACCATTATTTAAATACTCCAAATATTAATAAGAAGAAAGTGTGAAAATGTCAGCGAAATAATAGGTCGAGTAGTTTTTGCATCTATATGCGACAGACAAGCACATTCTCTTTATATATATATATATATATATATATATATATATATATATATATATATATATATATATATATATATATATATATATATATAAGTTGAATTGGCGTCGTCGACGCTGTAACTATTTTAAAAGTTTTTCATGAATTGAATATTTCTAATGTGATGTCACTATTGACATTTCTGACGCGCTTTTCACTTGTTCCAGAGCAATTAGTGTTGCAATTATCGTAGAGGAAAATTATGGCATCGCACAGCAAAAGCTGTCTCTGGGTTCTGACGTTTAATCAACGCCAGTTCCAAAGATCTATTTATTTGTCATTGTTATAATTCCCGCTCTACTCACTAAGATTGCAGCGCAAAAAAAAAAGTTTTTGGAAATTTCTTAGAATGGTTTGGCCCAACCCGAAAATAAATTATCAGTTCCCCACCAGGAGATCGAGGCATGCAAAATGATACCTCATGTCTCGATTGGTGCACGGATTGGTCCTGTACTCACGGTTCCTGTACCGTGAGTACAGGAACACACTCACTTTGAAGAGGAGACTGTATGCATCTATTTCTATTGATATCAGTGCACACACGCACACTTGCAGTTACTTAATAACTAAATAAGGATAGATTTTACTCCATTGTGTACATAAAAGTATATTTGGAAACGAAGATGTGACGATATGTATTAATGCACGAGTGTGATTTTACAATACGAGTGAGAAACGAGTGAGTATCGTAAAATTCACGCGAGTGTATTATTGAGTTATACCCATTACATCGATTTTCATACGGTACTTTTTCTACAAGTAGTACTAATTTGTATTAGTTAAACTTTTATATTGAATTATTAGTGACGGCTGACATGCAGGATTCAGCCAAGATCACCTAGCGGACAGATTCCTACCCTACCCATCGCAGGTGGCTTTGTTTTAACAGATCGTCTGCGAGGGAGTACGAATGTTGTGGCAATAATTACGTCACCGTTTTCCTCTTATTTATGGAGGTGTCAACTCCACCTTTAATTCACTAGACTTTTAAACTAAAGAATTGGACGGATTTAAAGGACAACCACACGGCAGAAATATATAAATGAAAATGACTTGCGTTCAGATCTTAACGTGAGTCAAATGTTCCCTCCAATAGCTACCATTGCGCGAGTCAAATAGGATCAAAGTGAATTACCATACGATGTATTTTAAATAATATTCCACGTAAAAATTTACTACTAACTACTTACTAATGGAAGAAATTAAAACTCACAAGCATAATATAATATTAAATGCAATTTTAATATATACAATCGAACGAAACATTCACTATAACGATTCTCAATTATTCATTAAGTGTCAATACTTGGTTTTTGAGCTTCTCTGTGATTGGTAAAGAACCTGTATCGTAATGAAATCTGTATCGTAATGAGTATTATTATGCAACGGATTGCAGCTATCAAATGACTGAATTATACAATAAGAGTAGGAAAATCACCAAAAGAATTGTGAGCACTGCCTTCAAGCTGGAACGACTGTTCGGCCCACCACCCGAGGTGTCCCTCCGAACGCCTCCCCACACAATCCTCCGCTCCCCCTCTACCAAGGCTCGTCACGCCCTGTTCTTGCGGTGGGCGGGCGGGCGCGGGGGACGCCAGCCTTGACCCGCCCTGGGACGGCGCGGGCGCTTTTTGTCTCGCTCGTGCCGGAGCACTCCGCAGGTCGTCGAGGGGCGCCGGCCCGCCTCCAAAAGCCCCTCGACGTGTCGCGTTAACGGGCTGTCGTCAACGGCTCCGACATGTGCGCTCTTTCTCTTGCGCCACGGGCGTCCGCTTCACTCGTCTTCGAACGAGACTACTCGGCATTTGGGGACATCATGACTAGAGATGGTAGATTTTAACAATTGCTAAATATGCGAAAGGTTACCAAACCCTAAACAAATAAGTCATTGTATGTTTGACGGTCGGTGCAGTATATTTCTGAAGTTTATTTCTGAAGTATTTCTGATATATTTCTGAAGTATTTTTCAATTAGCGAAATCGATCGTAAAATGGAACTCAGTGTAATGTGAATCCTATACAGAAAAGGGAATAGACTACTTCATCCAATAAAAAAGATCAGTAAAGATATGCAAATAAATCTACACGATGTAGACGAAGACTCAGACAAAATAATTGATTCAACAAAGGTGAATGACTTCAAAAATATTACAAATATATTACTGTACACGTAAATATGCTAGATAGAGTCAAACATCCAAAAGAGGTGAATTTTTGTACTTTTTCGCTTACTATTTACTTACGTAGTATAGAAATATTATTGTAATGTTTCAGCGGCAAGTGGCAATTTTTCGACAGAAATTCTCATATTGTGCATCTCTGATATTGTAAAAAATGTGCATTAATTTTGTTCATAATACAGCGAAATACTTCCTCTAACACGTTGTGTAGTCAAAATCCACATTTTGAGGATCATTGATTCCGAAAAATTCCCAATTTCTCCAAAATTGATATTCTCCGATTAAACTGGACGAATTCGAGGTCCTGCGAATTTTAAACAAAATTTTGTTTTGGGGAGGACTTTAACATCAAACCTTAACATTATCAACATTTTTAAAAACACGGTTTCAAATTTTTGGGTTAGATTTTTTCTCGAATAGAGGAAAGTATGCGAATAAAAATTAAGCAGATCCCATTTTCGGTGAACTCTCTATAGTTTGGTAAATTGCAAAAATAACATGACGAAACTACACTATTGTCGATAGAGATATTTTCCTGAATGAAATCTCTTTTAAACAATTAGGTCTTTATTAAATGAAATGTACAATTTATTGAAAACAAACAAGTTTACGCATTATTATTCCTTGAAGAAAAGGCAATTTATATTTTTTTCTCAAAAACGGTTCCAAATGTTTCATTAAATTTCTACTCTGAGAGAGTAAAGAACGCTTAAAAAAAGGCGCTGGTCTAATTTTCGTTGCACTCTCTGAACTTTCGAAAATTACAAAAGTTACAAATAATGCAAGAAAATACGTGCTGTTGGAGCACCACTAATCTGACAATGTTTATACAAATTGAATATCTTGTAATACATCTCCAAAAACTGAAACGTAAAGCGACGAAGATTGGGGTGAATCGGCGACTGTCCTATGAAACTCACAAAGAAATAAAGGGTTTTTGTGATTACACATAAGACAAATTTTGAGAAATACTCTTTGTTAGGTGTGACGATAACAGAAGAGTAACAATAGACACAAAATAAGGTGTTGGAGCAGGGAAATATAGATTCGAGTCTCGCCTGAGTGTCTTTTGAATCAAGAACTTTGTTAACGCCTGGAGATTTGATTGCACCCGACATATCGTTCATTAAATGCAAGAGCTTGCATTTCATTCTTTATTTTGCATGAAGAGCATTTGAAGATTAAGATTTCAGCTAGTAAGCCATTTCAGTTAGTAAATCGAAAACAAATAATCTATTGTTGCATTTTAGGGATGTAAAATGAGATATGACATTCATGGAATAGTAAGAGCAATGCCAGATCTTCCCATCCATGACGATTTTTGAGTTAAGACGTTTTTGTATTTAATGAGCGATATACTAGGTCGGTATTGCATTCCAGCGGGAGAAGAAACACCGTCTCCTCCTGTAATGTAACTTGGGGCCAATGTCCAAAGGTATAGACGCGTTAAAAATCCCGAAATACTAAAATCTCAAAAAACAAAAACAAACAAACAAACAACAAGTATGATAAGAATTTGATACATATCATAGATAATGCAATCTTTTTATGTATCACTTTCTATTTGACGCATCTTCATAGTCCTCGCTCTGAGAAATACCACATCGACATTCAGCATTTAGCGCATCGTTCGTAAGTCGCTTTGTTCACACGGTTGTGAAACACTCATTGAAGGCAAAAGTGACAATCGCTCTTTTTTGCACAAAGAACTTTCGCTGCCCATAGCAGATAGGGTTTCATGACCCATCATACGGATGATTTGTTCCGTTAAAATAACGAGTGTACCCACATGTACAACAACCTTCAGAGAACGTTCTGATTTGAAACTCGAGCTCGTCTTTCCTTGCAGTACGAGTAGGAAGAGAAATAACCTCGACGGCACTCCCGTGAAACTGTTGTTTCGTTTCATAACGTTTCGTGTTAAGTTTCTTGCGTCGGAAACCGCAGGAATATTTATCCAGCATGTTTCTGCGCCGACATGAAACCGCAGGAAATCGTATTGAATTACGAAGGAGAACGTCGCGAATTCGACACTGTTAAGTGTACTGCATGAAAAGATGCAATCACCTGATAACGAAAAGTATTGGGGAGGGGGAGAGGAAAAAAGAAATTAGACGATGGTATTGCATGCAACCAAAACATTATGCCCTCTTTTCTAACCAAAATTTACAAGAATGGCATTTTATCATGACTCTCTATAAGTAGGTGGTTTGTTAACCTAGGAAACTTTCGCATAGTGTATAGAATAAAAACATAATATCATTCTAATTCTAATGAAAAATAGAATCTTCAGACAACCATTTAACCATAAATAAATGAATAAATTGTTTGAGACTTTCAGATTCATTTTTTAAGTAAAGCTGATCATTTTGTTGTATAATCACCAATAATTTTTTGCTTTTCATGGGTAGCATCCGTTTTTTAGAACCTACTTCTACGTATTCGACGTTGTTAACTTAATTTATAATTGATGAAATTTACTCTTTCCAATAATATAAAATAATAGCATATATTCTTGTTTATTATTGCGTAAACGTCCAACATTTATCAATGGTAGCTTTTTTGTTTCGGGGAATTAATTTGTCGTATTTTGCCCGTTCAGTTTGGTTCTGTAAAAGACAACTTTTGTATTATAATTAAAACAAATATTTATTTCTAGGACCATTATAATAACTATTACTATTGTTCTATATACGTTTTATGAAAACACGTTTTGTGAGTTAAATACCATTATCATAAAAAGTATGTCCAAAATTTGGAATGGACGTTCTGTAATCGATGGGTCGATACAGGATGGGTCGTCAGGATGAATTGTAACGATGAATGAATGGGAAATAAGTTTTTCTTAATAGTTTTTCTCTTGTATGTTTCAACTTAAACCTAATTATAGGCATATTTTAATTATTTCCATAATCACACTAAAATGCACCGTTCGTATTGTTTGCAAGTAAAGAAAAGAAATAAAACTTCCCTTAAAGGATATTGTGATTATTCTGAATAAAAAAAATCTATTAAACAAATAGACACACCTCTTCTTTTAGTAAAGGGTATATTTCTGGAGGCAAATTCTTCTGGTAAAATTGCCTAATAAAACCATAATTACAGAGTTCTTTAAAGTTCTACAATTCCAATAAAGACTTGTGTGGTTGATTTATGGAACTGTTTCTTCGTGAACTGTCTCAAGTTTTATATCTATGTTATATAATAATAAAATGAAGAATATTTGATGACGTTATTTTACATTACATTTAACACGAAGAAACAGATGAAAATAGTACAATAAAAATATTTTTCCGGGCTCAAATAGGAAAATGTCATGTATCTCCGATTCCTTCTTCTCGAGCTAGACTATCAAAGACTATTACCATTAAATTGACAGCCAATAGAGTATGATCGAGCAGTGTGTCGTGTACCGAAAGAACACGACACACATCTTTTCTTTAAAAAGTAAGCAACTACAAAAAATCATATTTTACGAGAGAACAAAATCAAATTATAATTAAAACTAAAATAATACAGAATGAAAGCACTAGTGTTAATAGGATATTTTTTATATTATTATAAACTGTTATGAGGTTCAAAATGAAATATACGAGTGGTCTAATCTCAATTTATACGAGACTATTTCGAACATACGAGTTTCTTAAGTTCCTCTCAAAGGTGAAATATTTGTTTGCAGGCCGATTCATCTTTTAAATAGATCCCTAAGATTTTTTCACTGAGGTTTGTTTTTGGTGTAGTATATAAACCGAAAAAAATTGAACTTGAGTAGTATTTAATAAAGATCGTAACAACATAATTACGAAAGGATAATAAAAATAACTCTAAAAATCAATAATCATCACCCAAAAAGGTGTAACATGAGAAGATAAATCTGAATTGAAATACAAATGAATATTCTCTTCAAATTAGTTTTGGGCCCTTTCCATTTGACATGAACTATGGTTTATGGGTACCTTTCCTTCAACTCTGATCTCTCTCATTTTTATGTGTGCATTGATGAATTTAAGTTTTCCCCAATGCATACTTTTCTGATCGCGAAACATCCCTGGTTTTCTCAGCTTCTGGCCCAAAATGCAATTGGATGCAATCGCTCCAATAATTTAGAGGTTTTCGTGAAACAGATCCGTCAAAACCATCATCCATACTTCTGCTCACACAAACTCACAGACATACTAACGTACATTCTCAGACGATCAAAATGAGACACATACACGCCAACACCCACCTTCTCGCACAAATCTACTTATCTAGGTGCAAACACTACACGTTCAGCTCTCCCCCACCCCCAACACACACACACACACACACTCAAACGCACAGGCATTCACACGCATGCTTACTTACATTCACACACACATACACACTCAGACACACACCCATACACACGTATGTACAAATAACACTTACACCACTCACATACACATATACATCCATCTCTCTCTCTCTCTCTCTCTCTCTCTCTCACACACACACACACACACACACACACACACACACAAACACACATACAGTCACACATACACATACATACATCGTCCACGCACACATACATACATCTTTGAGCTCCCTTAGGGCTCTTTGAAAGCAGTGCGCGGTGCGTCAATGGGTCGGTGGGTGGAGGAGTGCCGAAGGGTGTTTTTTGCGTCTGTCCTTTTTCTGCGACCAATCGGAAATCGATGGCGTTACGCAAAGTAGCCCGCGGAGCCTCCTCGCTGGCCCCAGGGGAGGAAGCGGCGATTTCAAAGCGCGCCGCTCTCAGGTGGCGAGCTCGCACTGCCCCGGGGTGCAGTGAAATGGCGGCTTCAAATGCGTCCACTCTTCATTGGTAAATAAATGACCCTCGCGTTCTGGTAACTTAATGGATGATAATCTTGCAATAACTGATTGTTCATGATTGATGATTATTTTGTGTTTCCGTGCGCGTCAACTCCTGTCATCATTAGTTCCGTCAATGTAGGGCATATTACATCCCGGGAGGTGGCGGTGTTCCTCCACCAGAAGAAGGTGAGAGCCGGCGCCGTATCTCCGTCAGCGGGAAAAGTGCCTGAACAAGCTCTAAGCTCCCATCTGGTCTCCCGACATCTGTGGTAGGGAAGTGCTGTGTGTATGTATGTTCATGTGTATGTGTATGTGTGTATGTGTATGCGTGCGAGTGAGTGTATGTGTAAGCGCGTAAGAGAAGTGGAGGCAAGGATGAGGAAGGAAAAATCGCACGCAGTCCGTGGCTTATTTGTTATGGTACTACTTCGGCGTTCACCTGGAATTGAGAGGAGAAACCATAGAAAACTACCGATCAGAGAAGCTGGATGCTCGAAGTCTCCCCCCCCCCCAGACAGAGGCTGATGTCCGCCTTGCTATCTCGATAGTGTCAAAAATCTGTCACTGTCAAGACACCAAACTTAGGTCAGAGACACTGCAGTTGTAGGAGAAGTTGCACAGTTCAAGAAAATAAGAATAACATTTGTGTAGACATTTTCACTTTCGACTCATAATCATCAAAATTCTTGCCGGTTCTGCTACATTCATTTATTTACGCTTCATTAATGCCCAAAAGCGATACTAATACTAAGTCAGGGGAGTATTAAACTGTTGTCCTGACAACAGTTAAACTGACGTTTGCGAGCGATGGGAGGATGCACATTTTAGGCGAAATAAAAGAATACGAAAAGCCAGTATGATAATATTCAACATTCTGAACGCAAGTGGCCATTTTTAGAATATTTTGAGTATTGGATTCACAAAAGTTTCTGTAAGACAATACACAATCGGAAGCAGGTCTATCATTCAAATTTAGTACTTAAAAAGAAGCATTTCTTGCGTCAAGTTGTATATGCAAAAATTAAAAAAAAGATTAATTTGTAAGGAATTTTAGAGTTAACTTAATTCTTCTTTTAAAGATTACAGGGTGCCACAATTAGGAATAATTAATAATTTGACAATGCAAATTCAATAGATTTGCGTACAAATCACAATTTTAACAATTTAATTGTTTGACTTAAACTAAATACAAATGTGATTGATGACGAAATATTTAATGAAATGTTTAATGTTGATAATGTAATAATTAAATTTCAGCACGAATAAATTACGTATCGAACATGAATGATCAATTTTAAATATTTTTGCTGCTTTTAAATATTCCATTCGTCCAATAACTTAATACCCAATTTGATAGTTAATATTACCGCAGAAACGAGCCTCATTCTAAAGATTGTTAGTTGAACTAAGTCGTACGTTATTCGTTCGCAATTTTGAAAATTTTATTTTATTTTTGCTTGTAATAATTAATTAATGCATTTCCTCCTATCTTCTCCCGTAATAATCAATTAATAAGTTTCTTTTCTTCAGGAAGCTAAAAACGCTTCTTAATGGTCGAACTGCAGACATACCTCTTCATCCGCAAGTGATACCAGACGTCTTCACTCGCAGGCATACAACCTATTGAAGGAAAACTTAGAAACCATAAGTTATTTGAAAACTATTGTTGAAAAAGAAATAAAAAATTGGAAAAAAATCTTAAAAATTTGGTTATCTACAATCATACTCTGAGAAACTTCAAGCATAATCAAACTTATATCAATTACACAATAAAAATTATTAGGATATAGACATTCTAATAATCCATGCCCTTCTGTTAACGACAATGATTAGTTTCATATTGAAAAGGAAAAGTGTTCACACAACTATCCTAAATGTCCACGGTTTTCTAATCACGTGTATCAATATCATTCTGCCACCTTTTGCAGAATAAATAGGCAAATTTAAAAACATTTTGATTACATTGGAATTTTAAATAAGCTATTACAGCGTTATGCGCTATTCGTATCGAATCAACTTATTACAATTGTGAAATACCAGATTGTCACCAATTTCAGCGAATTTCACAAAAAAATGACACTTTATTAGCAAAAAGACGCTGGGTATGGCCATGGTACCGGAGTACAACATACAAACAATGCCCGTTAGTTCAAAAGCGGACGATAAGTTGCATCCGTGGTTTCGCCTAGGAAGAAATATAAACAAACTTAGGAGATGCTTAGTTACACGAATGAGAAAATTCCATTCTAATATACCGGAAGTGTCATGAGAATGTGAAAAAATGAGTTATTGGTAAAAAAAATTACGTAGATGTCGCCGTAAGGTAGATCGCATAATTTTGTTTTAAACAAGAGAGTAAAAGAGGAAGAAAGTTGACATGTTGAAGAAGGATACAAAAATATTCATTCGAGCTTTCGACACGATATCGATCGGATCAGGGTGCTAGTAACAGTTTATTTGAACATAGAAAATTTACGCGAGTTCGGACGTAGTGATTTGTTGTTATTAGTATTCAAGAGATAGAACTCAGAAATTGTTTTATACGAAGTGAACAGTGAATGCCAAATGTGGGACTTATAAATTTTATAAAGTGAACAATGATACTCGAACTTAGTCTCCGAAGATAGGAACCCGGGTCCGTGGCTAATATAATTTTCATGGACGTAATTTATAACATTGTGAACTTACATGCTAATATTTTAACAGCACTTAAGATTTTGCTTAGGGAATCAACAATAAAGAGTATTAGAACTTGTAGCAATTCAAGCAGGTGAATAGGAATGGAAAGCCAATGGATAAACAGTGTACATAGTGGTTTATGAGAAGAAACGACAAGATACGGATTTGGTCGGTAGCAAGAAAGAAGATTGGACGAGGCCCATTGCTGAAGTCTACGGGGAGACATCCTTTACCAGGACAGCGCCCAAGATTCTCGTGGATAACAGGTTCTATAGCGCTATAGCAAAGGTCATAACCAAAAAGAATGTTATACTTTGTTTATTTTAAAAGAAGTTACTAAAATTTATAAATAAATTTGTTATTTTCTATTGATGAAAGCTGATTATCATTTGCCGTCACGTGCAATCCAGTAGGATATTTAAATTTTGCATTTCAGATTACACGCTTCTTCGTATGGGGGGTGCGAATTAAGTAACCGTAAGTATTCACGATTATTTCGGTAAAGAACCCGCCGACTGAGTCAGCAACGGAGTTATAATTAAATATAATTTGGGAGTTCATTCTCGCAACCATTTCCTGGCGCCCATAAATTTATTAGAAATTCGGAAACAGGTTACAGAAATTTGAGGGCAGCAAGATGGGGATATAGATGGGTATATTTCACAATACACAATAGGCTGTCAGACTCGGTCTAACTCGATAATTAGCCAATTTTGTATTGGGGAATTTAAGCACTGCGTAGCGTACAGCAATCGACAGTAATATCAATCTTCTGCGCATGAACAGATGCTGGACAATTATGCGAAACTCGAACAGCGCATGCGCAGAAGATCGACATTGCAGTCGATTGCTGTATCGTTATGCCATGCTTGAAAGAGCTGAGATGTGTAATAATACTTATTTCGTTAATAACTTTTTATAATACACAATTTACAATTTACACTCTTCACTTAATGGATGTCTGCTACTGACTTTGTTAGTTGAGTAAATTGGCTCCAAAGAATTTTATAGATAGTCAACAATTTATTAAAATACAATAATGGTTCTACATTCCAATTAAAATTTATTTGTTTGAAAAATCAGTGGCTTGGTAACGTTTCGAAGGCTGACATTCCTTCATCCTCAGGGCTATACACTTTATAAAATGATGTCGTATGTTTTATTTTTCCTTTCATCAAATTATGACAATATTTTATGAAGTGTAATGGCTATCAAAACGTTGCCACGCCATTGATTTTTAGACAAATATATGTTAATGGGAATGTAGAAAAATTATTGTTGAATTTTAATAAATTGTTGCATATATATAAAATTCTTTGGAACCAATTTACTCAACTAACAAATATAACAATTTTTTGGATTGATTAATTGATTTCGGGCCATTAACTGCTAATGTCATTAATTTCGTAATTGTAGTGCATGTTTTTATCGCGGGAGGTGGCGATAATCTTCCTCCCGCAGGATGACGAGATCCGCGCCGACCTACATGTCGGCATACGTGGTTTTCCCTTACCAGGTATCTTTAAGTGGGGCACCGCCCCAACCGGGACACGCTCTAAGCTCCCAACTGGTCTCGCGACACGTGTGGTAGTGTAGTGCATGTAAGTGTAAGTATGTGAAAGTAAGGGGTGAGCATAGGACAATGATGGGGAAGGAAAGATCGCGCGGTGTCCGTGGCCCATATGTTAGGATACTGCTACGGCATTCCCCTGGTATTGATCAAAGAAAACACGGAAAACTACCGATCAGAGCAGCCGACCGCCAGACAACTTCTGAATTAGGCCAAAAATTCTCCCACCGAATGGAAATCGAACCCTAGGACCTCCTTATCAGAGGAACTGCAGTGACATCAATTGATATGCTGAGCTATCTAATCCGGTAAACTTCTTTCGGAATCGTACACACTGATCTTTGAACCATAAGAAAATCATTCGCCCTGGATTGAAGTCTCTATCTCCGCCAAGTTTGCCCATGACTGTGCGTGATGGATCCGGGGGAAGGAAACGACCGCGAGAGTCATATGGGCCTGTCAGCAACGAGCGTAAATCACGCGCGGCAAGAACATCTCGGCCGCCGAGAGCAGAGAAACTGCACTTTGACGGCGCGGCGCCGTTCAAGGCATACACGCCAGCCACAAGGAACCAGGGAGGAAATGGAATGATTTTTCATTTCGCTTTTCATTTGAGAGTCCTTTCGTCTTTCTAATGCGATCTCCGGAAGCGGATTTTTGCGATCGACTGACTGAATTTTTCAGAGCCTTTATAATACTGATGGAAATCCTTTCCATGAGCTGGCATCGAGGAATCATTCAAGCGATTTTTCATCCATCTCCGAATTTCCGGCTATCTTTTCATTGAGTTTCATACTCGTTTTATTAGATAACATACAACCATAATGATACAATTTACGTAATCTTATATTACCGTAGATATGAGAATTTTTTTTAATCTCTGCAAATTTATGTTAAACATTTTCAATTGTACATAGACATTATTTCATTGTTTCTTTGTATAATCAATAATTTTTGTACTCTGTAAAAATCATTCAATCTTTTATAAATATTTTGCTTATATATAGGACATGGCTAAATTTTTCATTGACCAAGCAGAAAATTGGAAAAGTTACAGTTTTTGTTTTGATTTATTTGTATATAATGGGCAGGACTCCGTTGTTAATTCTCTTTATTCTCCGAAATTCACATTTAAAATGTAAACAAAAATAATCTAAATTCTTTCGTTTCTTTCCAATGTAATTTACCGAAACATTCGCTCTGGAAAAATGTTACTCAGGGAAATATTTAAGAGAAAATATATTAGGATTTAATTAATATCGTATGTCAAACTTTCTTACATGACTTTATTTTAACACATACATACATTGTACTTTTTACACAGGCTTTAGTTTAAGATAGCACCAGAACAATAGGTACTCTACAAAAGCAAACATGAACCTCGTGATCCTTACTTTTCTTTCTTGGATCAGCTTCCCTCCCCTTTCTGTATCACTGAGAGTAGAAGATTGGATGAATCACGTACCCTTTATGGTCGATAACTTCATCTCAAATAACCTAGGAATATTCCGACGCTAAAGGGTATATGCGGATGTCGGTGAAGTTTCGAGCTGGACTGGAACGTCATAGAAAGAAATAGGGGAAGAAGAAGGAAAGAAGAATTAGATGTTGAAGGACGGGGAGGTGAGGAAGAAGAAAAAATATCAAGACGAAAAGAAAGCGAAAGACAAGAAGGCAGGAGAGGAGGAGGAGAAAGAGGAAGGAGAGGAGAAGGAGAAGACGGAATAGGGTTAAGGGGAGGAGGAGGAGTAGGAAGAGGAAAAAGAGAGGAGGAAAGAATATAGGGAAGAGGAGAAGGAGGGGGAGAAGGAAAAGGAGGAGTGGAAGGAGCAGGTGAAAAAGGAAGAGGAAGAAGGAGGAGGAGAAAGAGGAGGTAAGAAGTAATATAATTTGAACATATGGCATACAATGACCAAACGGGTCGCATTGTTGAAGGCATATTAAGCGCGGGTGAAGGACCGCCGCTTGTACAGCGAACCTCGCGCTTGTCTTGGCTGCTAATGAAAAACATGGCCTGAACAAATGTGATGACGGGTCGGTGTGACGCCGCCCAGCCAAGCGGAGAGGGACCTGCCAAGACGTAGCTGGGAGCGCGCTGCCCCGGGTGCCGGCGTCGTCGACAGCGTAAACTGTTCGAAATGAGCTGTAGAAGACATTGCAATTATGAAAACATTTCAAAATTCAAATGAAACTTATATAATTTTTCTTAAGCGCACCAATGGAAAACTAGTGGTGCTACACGTTGAAGCCGACAACATCGCTCTCTCGCATTTTTTTCTTAATTTGCAATTTCAAAAATTCGGACTGTTCAACGAAAATGAAATATTTGCTATTATTTTAATTGTTTCTTGTTCCATCTGTGAAAAAAATGAAAGAACAAATTGAAGTGATTGTTGAGAAAATATTATTTTTATAAATTGCATTAACTTAAAGCAGAAATTACTTTTTGAAGTACTATTTAAAAAAACAACAATTGTACACGAAATTCTTTTAAAATCTAAATTTTATGGAGAAGGTTTCATTTCAGATGAATTTGCAATATTAACTTTTTGTAATTTTCGAGAACAGATAGAGTTCGTAGAAAATGGAACTAACACAGATTTCTTTTACCGTTATTTAATACGAGGAGAAAATTTGGAACCGTTTTTGAGAAAATAATTGTTTAAAAGTTACATAAATTTCATGCAAATTACCCAAAAGCTACTCAGAATCTTGAAAAATTATTCATGACGATATTTTAAGATCTGTCTTGGAAGCTCAGATTTTATCAAAGAAAAGCTTTGAACTAAAGGAGAACTTTTGTTTCTCCACTACAGAGTAGAAAGACAGGTATGTAAGCAGCGCGAAAAAATGGCGAATTTTTGGAAGAAAAATTCTTATTGCCGGGCCATGGTAACGAAAAAGTGGGTAAATCCAGTTGATAACTTTAGGGAAAAATCCACTAAAACTTTGTCATTATCATTTACAGCATGGATTAGGCCTTCAAGCCTGTTCCGTCTCCAGAAGTTTCATTTGATAATTCCATCGCAATCGTGGACGTCCTACATTTCTTCTGCTTTGCGGTTTACATCCAAAACTTTGAAGAGGGATGCGCGAACTCTCCATTCTCTGAAGATGGTCGTACCATTGGGATCTATGCGAATCTAATATTTGGCAAACTTGAAGTTATGACCTAACGTCTTCATTTTTCTTGTAGTCCTTCAAGGAGTATCCCGCTGGTGCTCTCAGCAAGCTCATTTCTGCTGCTTCTATCTTTTTTCTCTGTTGAGTTTTTATTGTCCATGCCCCTGCACCATACAAGATAGCTGGAACCGCCATAATTCTATAGAATTTAAGAAGTGTCTTTAACACTCGGCGTAGCGAGAAACCATGTTTTGTCGGTCGTTGATAGCGAAATATCGATTCGCGGCAAAACGTCTGTCCGTCTGTGCGTCTGTCCGTCTGTGCGTCTGTCCGTATGTAATTATACAAATTGCTTACAAATTGTTACATATACAATGTAGTATCCAGATGTTTAAACAAACTGGGTCGTTCGTACCTTGCAGAGTCTGGTCAGAAAACGAAGTTCTGCGGTTTTTTGAGTGTGCGGCTCGCTTAAGGGGGCAAGGCGTCGGCCAGACGTGTGTGGGGGCGGGGCAGCGGGTAGGGGGCGCGGGCGAAGGGGTGAGAGATTCGGCTGCTGGTGCAGGCGTGAGGAGGGCGCGGGCGGGCGAAAGCGGGTGGAGTTAGGGGTACACATGGTCACATTGGGCTAATTTTAGAAGAGGTGATGAGAGTTTAGGGATTTACTGGTTAAGACAAGTCATATTCTGGCTTTGCAGGTTGTTATGTGTATGAAGGGATTCTAATTTTATTTGGTGACAGTACCTATTTTCAATTTCTAGGATACGGAAATTAACGTGTTTGTTGAATGTGTGATTGTTTAGATGAAGTGATCAGCGAAGTGTGAGACTGTGGTAGTGTTGATTTTCCAGGCTTGTTCATGTTCTTTGATCCTCTGTGCCAATTTACGTCCGGTTAGTCCTATATATATGGCATTGCAGTTGTTGCAAGTGAGGATATAGACACCGCATAAGAAAGTAGGTTGGATTGATTCTTTAGTGTTTTCTGTAATGTGTGAGTATTGTGGAAAGTAGTTTTGAGACCGAATCACTCAATAAAGACTATACGCGCAGTATAAGAGTAGGTGAAATACTACAATTCAATATTTGCATTTTTAGTCAAACTCAAAGCTGAAATATTGTTTTTGGATTTTCTCCAAATTCTTGGGTATCTAACGAAAACACGAAACGTTGTTTTAGTGCATTTTATTAGAATAAATAAAAATAACTTTGTTTTAAAAAAATAGTGTCTTGATTGCTTTTATATTCACTCAGGATTCCACTGTGCTGCAAAATATCTTGTAGACCATCATGATGGTTTTTAATTAGGACATTAGTAATATATATTTTTGTAATTTTCCTAATTTCATCGTTATCTAACGAGACCTCTCAAAAGGTTGAAGGCTGCATAATTTACTTTCAATTCTGAGCAAAATGTAAATTAGTGTTACAGATATGTTTGCCAAGTTTTAGGGTGTTCTCTTTCTTCTTCGCCTTCTTCATCATTCACAAGGATGCAATTTTTGAATTTTTGATTTAATTCAGACATATTCAAAGTTGATACCAAAGGCGATAAACTCGTATGTTTTTATTCGTTTTACTTATATGAAGAGAACTGAACATTCAGCGTGCAACATGACATGAAAATTAGATTGATGTAAATAAAATAATTGAGTGCTGGCCATTCAAAGCTGACAGAAAATCTTTTCGACAGGGAGCGTCGAATAGTGGAATGAAGAACACACATGGACGATCTGTCGGGCATACGAGTAGAATTTCTACGAGACGAACTGAATACAACATTCCTGGAACGGTCATTTTCAACATGGCAGTCAGCCCGATACTTCTGACATGTGTCAATGGAATGTGACCAATTTTTAGAGTGATCCGTGCCCTGAATTTGGTGTGCTTCAAGCTTTGGGATGCAATGACAGCTGTTAGAATCAGGGTCAGGAGTCAGTTATGAGCTTATTCAGATCAAGATTCAGGCCTTGTAAAATTCTATGTGAATTTTGTTGGATTGATTGATTTAGTTTTGTAAATCGTTGAAAATATGGAAGATGGAGCATAATCTTCACATATTTTTCTGAGCTACAGGATATATATGCATTTCAGTTCATGATGCTAAGACGCCTGACAATATTTGTACGTCTGAAACATTCGAATGTCCTAATTTCTATCACATGACAAGGGATTTCCGAAACTGTTATGACGAATAAACAAAAGAGCTTTTGCTATTGAAATCTTGTATTTTTCTTATTAACGGGAACATCTAAACTCATTTCGTTAATTGAACTCAAAGTTCATTTTGAGTACAGTTCCCGCGTAGTTTCTGCAGCGTCCCTGACCGGAATGCGCGAGGTTTAAAGTTCCGATGGTGGCGGATGGTAGCTGGATCGAATTCTATCCTTTCTGGAGGAGAATACCAGCGACCGGCTGATATTGATTTCTTTGATCAATACCGGGAGAATGTTGGAACAGCATCTCAACAAACGCATCACAAACCGTGTGCGTTCGTTCCTTCCTCGTCCTTGTCCCCTCCTCTTCCCTTACACGATCAAACCTACATGCACTACACTATCATAATAATCTGTCGGGAACTTTGATCTTGACCCTATTATGGGTGTGCCTCACTGGGTGAAGATAACTGAAGGGAAAACCAATTTTTAAGGTTGCTTTTTCACAACTTTGTCATATAGCGACCACTGTGATTGTTTTAACTGTAGGGGAAACTGTGGGAAGAACACGTAAGGACAACACAAGCACACGATTCATGCCCGAAGCGGGATTCTAATCTGCGACCCACCGAGCTGAGGTAGCAACGGCCTCTTAGCCTTAGTGACCTCTTTTATCCAGGTCAGCTAAATTCCCATTTTTATAGTGGGTGATCGAAGATATGCAGATATTCTTTTCCCGTATGAGAAAGGGATATTAGGGATGAATGATTCTGTTTGAATGTTTTATAGAAGGGAAATACAACCCATTTATTTTGTTGCTAAAATAAAAAATAAATGTATTATATTTCCTTTCCCTGTTTGAAAGATAATAGTATAATCGTGAGGGGTAGTTACGGGAAGTTGATTAATATGGATGGGATTAATATGGTTGACTAATATGGATGGTTATAAGAGACGGGAGTCACATGTGATTCATTCCTGATGCGGATGGGAACTCGCAACTTTCGTAAAGTGGCCCTTATACTGCAAAAAAAAAATTTTTGTTGATTTTTTCGGCTCATTTCCTAAATATCTTTCATTAGGTCAAATTTATTCAAAATTAAAATTGCATCTAAACAGATTAACTCGCGCCGACTTGAGCGCGAAATGTGAATGTTAGGTGTAATTGGTTTGTTCTGTTAAGTTAGGGGAAAACTTCTGATGGATGTTTAATTTGTAATTTTATATTACAATTTAATTCATGTTCACTCTTTAGACTGTCTTAAGTTTTGTACTTTTCTAGTGAGTACTTTTTTCAGTGTTTCTTTCTTGCAATATGGGTACAATGAACGATGTTTTTGAATACAACAAAAATTGCTTTCGCTCCTCATCTACAGACAGTAGTGCATAAAAATATTGCATTAATTTAACAGCTCTTTCAGCGCAGTCGTTTATAGCTTTCAACATTATAAATTACCTTTGAGCTTCTAAATATGATGAGTTTCTTTTCCAGATCGAAGGACATTCTTGAGTAAAACTAATATCCACCTTCAGGCAAGAGAACTGATACTTACTTGCGGTTGACACAAAGTCGGCTATTGTTTTAAATGAAATGAGCTTAAATTGAATTTGGAGATGTATTGTTTATTAATGAATTAATAATTAAAGAACGGTCATCGGGATACAATTAGGCTTTCCATGTTATACACCATCCAATTCCTCCCAAAAGGGAATATACCACTATTCCATGTGTAGATTCTCTCAGGATAAATTTGCTACCATTTTTACTTTTATTTGTACATCTACTTCATCATCAAAGTGACAAGAAAGACAATCCTTCTAATAAATAGTGTCTACTTTTTTTAGAGCTGCTTATGAAATTCTGGAATCTATCCTTTCATGTGATTTTAGAACTTTTAAAAAGAAGATACCTTGGGCTTTTACAGCTGCAGTGCACTGAAGCCACGGTTTGACATAAACTTACAATCAACAGCAAGACATTTTTTAATGATTACATCACGTATTTTACATTCAATCATACATTGTAAAATAAGTTCGAATATATGATGACGGTACGGAAAGAACAATTTTACCTGTTCAAATTTTCTTCAAGAAAGACACAAGCTCCGTTAATAGGTCAAGTGTTTGATACAGTTGTATCACAGCAAAGAATACCCCGGTGCATACCTCTTCATAATACCTCTTCGATACCTCGGTGCATTAACACATTCCAAACAGCGTTAGTATGCTCTTTACAAAAATCCCGCAATTTTGGAAACCCGATGAGCTGCTGACTTGTCCACAAATGTAACAACAATTGGAAATCTTTCTTCTTGTGGGTTCCTGTTATTTAATGCTGGCAATAGTTTTCTATCCCTATGAACACTAAGCATTTCAGATAAATTACTTTTAAAAGACGATTTAATTGTTTCTTAACATGTTCCCCCTCTTTTTGTGTCTGATTTGAAGAATAGAAGATTTTTAACAGAGAGTTGTTCGAGTATTATGGACAAGTGCCTCTGCTGTCACCTGAAGGATGTATACAGAATCTCTTATCAGCTGACATCTACCTAAACCATTAGTTTAGGGGTAATGAAATGTTTGGTGCCACACCTTGCAGAATTCTGTGTTGATGTACTCTCGAAAATTTACCAACGCTGATTTCATCTGAACTTGGAAGTTCGATATCTGAACCTTCAGACGATGAAGGAGATACAGCAGAAGATGTAGACGCTTTACACTGTTGTTTCTCTTTCCTTTCCTCTTGTTGTAATTCTCTTTATCTCGCATTTTCTTCTTTATCCGCGAGATTTTGGTCTACTCGTACAAGACAGCTTTTACGTCCTGGCTCTCTCGGCCGAAGTAAAAACATTCTGTCTTCTTCCAATGTAATCATCTGTAAAGTGTGCGGATCTGCAATATCAAATAGATTGTATAAATTATTTCTAAACCCCTCTTCACGATGTTTAAAAATAGCTTCACACTTGTTTGCTTTTTTTGTAATTTTCTCTACTCTGAATACAAGTTTTTTGCGAACAATGCTTATTGGCTCTTGTCGGAATTCTTGCTTTCTCCCAAAATTTTATGCACTCACGAACCACAAGTTTAGCACTTGCACCAGCTGTTAATTTTACTTTCCGTGTGTAATAAAACACTACTTCAAGCACATGTTTATTTGATGGTAAATTGTGTCCAGTTAATTGGTATTTTATGTTAATAGTTAATATTATCTCCTATTAAATACACACATTCCTCGGCACTTGATAAGGATAATCTGACATATTACACTATGTTAGATTAGGGACCTACAAACAAGTGTGACACGATAGATTAAAATTCTTGTACTGTTATTCTCGGGGCTGATTCAGATGTGGGTGGTAGGTTTGAATTTGTACGTTATGCGAGTTTGCGCACAAGTGGGCACGGGTTACAATGCTCCGATCTCAATAAAATTTGTATAGACATTTTTTAAGGTCATTCGAACAAAAATGGAGGGAGAACGTTCAAAAATTTAGAAATCGGAAAATAAGGGACACCGTAAGCTGCACTTGCACAATGCACCAAGCGTCCGTGCTACTGGAACCGACATTATTTTGATACCAATACTGGAATTTTTGATCCGTAACACTCCCAATAACAAAATACACCGAGTGGAAAGCATATATGGTGATGGACAGGGATTGGAAGCAGTACAGGGTTTGTAGAAACACAACAACTTCAACACCACATAGTAAAATAATCCTGTTTTACGCGAGAGCTAATCTATTATCAGCTCTGCATACTTGTGCGCTAGATAAAACGCTGTGAAATGCAGGGGCTAGAGAACGGACATATGAGAAGATATGATGAATGATATGAGAAGCGAGCATCGTTACAACCACACAGTATGTCCTCTAGTATTAAACATTTTTGTGTAACAATAGACACTGATTATATTTGATGAACTGTATAGCAATAGCAAATTATTCTATTATTATAATATAATATGGAGATCTGTGTCTAATTGTTTTTTCTTCTTTAATTTGCCCTCAGTACTTTTGAGTCTAAACAATTGACACTTACTCTTGGTACCCAAATTACGCTGCCACCAAGATCGACACCATTATTCTTCCTATATCGATACTGTGAAGACTCCTCGTACGTGTGCAAAGTGCAATGGCTAGAGAGCGAACGCTGTTTGCCATTTGAACCCATTTGAATGGCAAGGTTTTGACGGACAAAATCGAATAAAATTAATTATTAGTGGGTCAAGGTTCAACCTTACTTCTGCTACATGAATAACATACTCGTGCTACAATCTATCGATAAAAAGCTTTGTAAAATCGCATTACCATACGTGGTGAGAGGGCCGAATGAAAGAAACATTGGCATCAATTTACAATGAAACGACCGAAATGTTAGTTGGAACTATGATGTTCCAAAGAGTCGATTTACTGATCGCAGCGCGCGTGGCGGTGAGAACCGGCAGCATCAAGCGTGGCGGCAATGAGATTGGTTCTTTGATTGATTGATTAGTGTTTCCGGGCCCGCCAACTCCCGAGGTCATTATTCCGTAAGTGTAGAGCATTTTTTATGGCAGGTCGTGTATCGCAGTATCGCCGGTGATCTTGCTCCTCTGGGTGATGAAATACTGGCGCCGCTGTACGTGTCAGGTAACGAGGTTTTCCATAACCAAGTATCTCCCACCAGCGGGGCATTGTCCCAGCTGGGAAGCTCTAAGCTCCCGACCGGTCTCCTGGTATGAGTGTTAGTGTTAGTGTGTGTAATTAAGGGGAGAGGATGGATAAGGAAAAGGAAGGAAAGATCGCGCACGGTTCGTGGCCCTTTTGTTAGGGTACTTCATCGGAGAAACCACAGAACACTACCGCTAGAATTCTCCACAAGAGAGCGACTGAATTCGACCCTAGTGTCGAATCCTAGCTCGTGTCGAAAATGCTGCCACAGTCAGGACTCGAACCCTAGGACCTCTCAGTCAGAGGCACTGCAGTGACGCCCTGAGCCACGTCGTCCGGTGCGGCGGGCGACGGGCTGCGAGGCGCTGGATGCGGCGGCGGCGGCGGCGGGCGGCCTGGCTTATTAAGCGCCGGTCATTCACCTGCGCGCGCCTCAGCTGGGCCGCGCCGCCACGCCGCCTGCCGCCGCCGCGCCCCGTTGGAAACGCTCTGTCCTGTGCCGCGCCGCGCCGAAGACGCAGCCGCCGCCCCGGGGCGCCGCCGCTCATTTGCATCGGGAGGCGCGCCGTCGCCGCCGCCACTGCCCACTGCGTCGTTGCCATCGGGATTCTTCTCGCCGCTACAGTGGCGTAGTTGGGGCGGGGGAAAGGGACTGTGCGCCCTGGGTAACACCATTTTAGGGGGGTACCAATTAGAAAACTTTATTGTAGAAATTACACAATTTTAATAATTTATCTAAAAATTATTTCTGTATGTATATATATATACATATATATATATATATATATATATATATATGTATATATATATACATACACATATATATGTATATATGTGTATATATAGCATATATATATATATATATATATATATATATATATATATATATATATATATATATATATTGCGACGGAACACACGTCGTGGCCTTCCCTCCGACGCGCCGCGCATAATACAACTCAACTCAGTTGCGATAAGGAGTCGTTAGCTCTAAGGATGTGTGAGATCGCTAGAGCGTTACGGCGTCGTTCGACAGTTCACTGCCGTCCCGACGTCAGATCTCTCGAGTTGTTTCGAATCGTTTGCCTTGATGAGGCTTATGTCTAAAAATGCACCTGGGTGGGGACTACGGGCAGGTTTGTACTCAAAGCAAAACACTTGTGGCTCTGGCATACAAGGCCGTATATTCTACAATCAAGAAACAAAAAGAAAAAACACAACACACAAATTCAACAAAAATAACAGCCCTTCACAAATAATCACATTTAGAACACAACCTTCGTGCTCGGAAATGCATATTCGAAGCAATTATCGCTACCTCATAAAAAAACACCTTATTTCATCATTCATTAAATAATTTTGTAATTCATGCACCAGTTGGTGTAGGAATACCTCCGTCTTAAGGACACAAAGAACACAAATTTTTAAATTCCCTGCGCTAAATTGCTTTCGTTTCTTAAAAGTGGTTTTTAATTCACAATACACTTCAACCACCAATGCTTAGAAAACTCAGCACAGACTACAGATAAATTTACTATATGAACTTTGAACACTTTATAAACCTCTTTAAACACTCAATCAACTGGGTGAATTGTTTAAAGCAAATTAATCACTAATGTTCTCAACATTGCTTTCATTCAAGAGTTCCACACGCCAGCATTCACAAATGTGGCTTGAAATGCGTAACATTTGAAAAGCTTTTAAAAGAATAGTGTGGTTTAACATTGCTCGATTACATCTTTTTCGTTACTGCGACCGTTCTGTCGCACGGGTACTCACGCTTCTCCAATGGGGTTTTACGTGAACTGGCCTAGTCGAGTGCTGCGAGCGGCGCCTTGGCGCCTCGGCGTTTGGAGAACGTGGCGATCGCACCTTACGCGACCTCCGGGCTCTCGCGCTGGTAGCGACGGCTCGTGCTGGCGACGCGCCGGGGTAGCCTGGCCTCCACGATCCTCCACCCCTCCTTCCGCTGCGTTTCCGCACCAGTTTTCTCGGCTGAGAATTGCCTCGGCCTCGCCTCTGCGCCCGTCTTCCTTCCTCAACACAAATGCTTCTCTGGCGGTGTTTCAGGAATGGTTATCGCCTTGGCTCCTTGCTTCGGTGATGTGACGTAGCGGCGATGCAGAAAACTGTTCGGCGTACGCCGGAAAAGAGTCCGATTCAGCCCTCACAGAATTCACATAATTCGCTCCCACTGATACACGTTTATTTTCCGTCGTGAATTATCAATAAAAAAACGAGTACAGTATTCGTTCTCTTCCCGTACTCGGATGAAACAATCTCGCGTGAAGTTCACTGCTAGCGACCCGCGACCGGTTTCCCTTCACTAACCATCACTTATAACGGTTTTGACGTGATTGGTGAGACGCGTTCCGCAGCGATCCGTCCTCCTCCGAGATTTTCCTAAGAGTCTTTCAACTTTCAACGGAAAAAATTTCTTGCCGTTGGCTTCCCTCGTTTTTCGGATACCGGCCAATCACAAGATCTCGTTCCCAAGCTTATCTTTCGAATTTCTTATTCGTGGACAAGCGTTTCACTACCTTCCAGCCGGTGGCGATTGAGCGTGAAAGAATGAATGCTCGTGAAGAGAGCTTTGAATTTTCAGGAAGCAGGATCTCTCGGGTATGAGAAAGGTCTGAACCCTTGACACAATGAATTAGGTAAAATTCTGGTAAAATTCAGTGAAAAGAAATTACTAAGTGGCACAAATATACAATAAAGTATGCACTTTGCGTAGATGGTCACTGCAAAGAAAACAGAAAACAAAAAGAAAACAACCACAAAATGTATAGGCGTCACCTCGACTGCCTGAATACTTCAATAGTTACTATTCACAATTCTTTTACTTCTACCTCTTTCTGAATTACTTTCGTGTACCTCATTCAACTCTTGCTATTCTTAAGTGTTCCCCGTGCAAGGCCCTTTAAATGATTCTCTACAATTATTCTACCATAGACTGTACACAGGTGTCAGCCTTAAGCTGCACATTTACTGCAATGCTGTGAACTCAAACAAAAGAACGAACGTGACACACACGTTACTTAAATTGGACCCTTTACAAATTATAACAACTAATTATCTCCTGACATAATACAATGAAAGCATGACTTTCAAATAAGATCACTTTTACACTACATGAAAAATCATAATTCACTCTAGGAAAATTGTACAAGGTATGGCATTCGAACGAAGTTACTAGTGCGTACAGCGAATGAAATCTAAACTGCCGCTCATACGTTCGAAATATTTCTCCCAGTTTCTTATTTGGAACTTTCACCTATTTTTAGAACGCTTCGCCTGGTATTTTAAAGCTACACGATTTCCCAACAGATTGCAGCATAGAAGTTGCCAGTTCTTTACCTCGACATCTCCTTCCCGCTCGCCATCAGTTAACCTTGGGATTTTCGGTCGCTCGCAGTCCTCACCGCGCCACTTGACTGGTTCGATGTTCCACGGTTGTACCACTTCCTTCTCCCGATCTCCGGATTCCACCACTCGTCCAAATTCCAGACCCTTCTCTCGATCTCCGGGCTCGTATCATCCACGTATTTGGTCCAAGTTCTCGCCTACGCTTGGGTCTTCACTGGAGTCGTCCTTCTTCTTCTGCGTGCCGCGTACCTGTTGTTCGCGCTTCCAGCTTTGAGTAACTTACGTTATTGAATTGGATACTTCTAGCACTCGGCCGACATACCACACTTTGAGCGTGCGTGGTCGTGGCGTACAAAGTTAAATGCTGGATTTCGTTTAAAGTCCTTCTGCGCGAATTTATTTCAAGTATGAAACTATTTCAGATTCAAGCAATCACATCGCTTGCTTTCTTGCGAAATGTTAGTGCTAACACTGTACATGAACTTCACTCCTGAATTCAATCACACTTATTAACGCGTTTCTCAAATCAGTTTTAACTAAGCAAGTTAAAATATACTCCTGCTCTAACCAGTGACTATCACCGAAGAATTAGGTTGAGTCGCCGTCGCTGTCGAAATCGAAAGAGAGTTCTCCCGAAGCGCGTCGCGGTATTTATGTGACTCCGCCTGGGGAAATTTCTGGAGGGGTGAATTTTCTCCTCTTTCGCGCCCTCTCAAGAAAAACATTATCCCTAACTTCGGACATCGGAGTGCGAAAATCTGCGGGTAGAATATAGCTATATAAATAATGCTTATTTAACATATGTCAATATGTGTATCTTTCAATTCGTCTTTTACGCTCGGCATGATAGATTAAAAAATATGTATAGCTCCATTTAAAAAAAATCAAAGTTACGTCAATATCTCCAAAAATACAAACGATAAGATATAAATGAATACATATATTAATTAGCCCCATTCCCTCATGCACATTCGTGAAGACTGCATTGCAATAACTTCAACCATTCGAAAACTGCAGGAGGCGCTGAAGTTTCATGACTCACCCTGTATGTTGATGCGACGCTTAACACCTTGGCGATGCGGCATGGCCCATACTGGATCTTTGAATACGACTTTCAGGCCGATTTAATGACTTTTTTTATTTTTCTATAATTATTATATTTCTCTTAAGATGGACAATTAAGCTGTGTTATACAATTTGGAGAAACATGTTTATTACTCTAATATATTACTTGTTGCTCGCGCAAATGTTCTTGATACACGAGCTCCGTAACGCTTGCCAAGCGCTGGATAGCACGGCCCGTTGAGATTTTTAGGTCTGACTCGAAATGACCCGTATCAATTTGCAATGTTGCCGTCATCCACCTCTTACCTTCAAAACAATCGTATTCCTTGTGACACGCTTTGGCGTGATAAGTTCATTTCAATAGTTGGCATGCTCTTTTAAGCCATGATGCACTGAAAGCCCCCATTTCCCGACATCACCCGCTGTAGAATTTCAAGAAAACTAGCGCGTATCGTACGTGCATGCTCGCCCACATAGTGTACAATTTATGCACCTTTGAAGTAAACTTTGTATTTCCCTTTGAAAAGAAAGCGGGCGCTACATCGCGAGGGTGCTTCCGGTGAATCAACTGACCCCTGACCAATCAGGGGCCACGGTCAGGCTCCCTGCTTTCCTAAGAGGCCTCAGTGCTCTGGAGGCGCCCGAAGCGAGTGTACTGTCCAAGAGCCACCAACATTGTAGACGATGTAATCACACAACCTCCGCCCTAAGAGGGTGTGTACAGGGTGCATTCCTCCCTTCCCCGTCACCTCCAGAGTATGTATTGTTTTCATCATCGCCGCCGCTGTTCATGTCTCTAGAGGCTTTTAACTGTTGACGCACCTCTCAGAATAGCAGCCAATTTAAGGACTTTAAATTGAATATAAATTTCTGGATATTTTGTCTCCTTTCTCGATTTTATGTTGGAGACTCAGTCGATAATTTTTTCTTTTGTTGTGTGTTCTCGATTTCATTTATGACAAACATCGTGAAGCCGTAGACGTCCCGGCCGGTCATGTAAATGATCTTTGCTGTCGGGACAGCAAAGACGTTTGACAGAAATCAAACACCTAAATTGAATTCTTCTTCTGTGCCATTACTTTAATTGTTTTAAACATCCATGGATTTTATTCTTCTGCCGTCAAAAATGTAATATCTAAAAGTAGGGTGTAAGAACGTTGGAAAATTCAGTTTGAACTTACTGAAAAAATAATGTTTACGAAGTAAACATTTACGTGATGTGAGTTTGTAATATGAAAGTGAAGGAACTACACCGATATTTCTGTAGTTTCAGTTTAGTACAATGTTGTCAGTTTAAAAATGAAATCTCGGGAAGCTTGGTTGAAGGCTTCAAAACACGTCAAATTATCGCTTCCATTAAATCGCTGCTCCTTGTGCGTCTAACGGTTGCCTGCGGCGTCAACACAACGTTCGCTTCTGCACTTGTTTTCTGGTTGTTTGTGTTGCCGCCGCCAGATCTTGGCCTCTGCATATCGTAGATCAACGCACTGCCCAGGGCGACGGCGTCCGTAGAAGCCGCTAGTGCTCGCAGACAGTGATCAGTGTTAGAGGAAAAACAGGGCAATCATATCTTCATACTATTTGATGTCTTTTCCATGTGGCATAGACCAATATTGTCTGGATTTTTAAATAAAAAAGGAAATATTTTTTGTTTAAATACATGAGTGTTTTTAACTTGTAACAAATAATTAGAATGATGAGGAATAATATTTTATTTGTTAGTATCGCATGACATCCATGAGTCTGTAGTAGCTGCTGTAGAGGAACTTCGGAGCCATGACATTCCCAGTTACTAAGACAAACTAGAGTTGATGAAACATTTGCACCTGCAATTCACAATGCGAATACTGTCATTCTTCATTGATGGCCAGTGGTGTTATTATACATTTCTGCTGACTGTGGCGTCACAAGTGCAATAGACTATCCTAGATTATTTATTATATCACACTATGCAAACGATTTCACTCATTTTCTGTGTACTGCTGAAATTGCAACAAGAATCGACGACAAAGTTCAAATGAAAGAAAGACCGCCAAAACGCTATCTTCGACCGCCAAAACGCCAGATTCGTTTCACATGGCTCCTGTGACGTCACATGCATGTAAACACGTCACCAGCAGGAGAATAAGCCGAGAAAGAAAGTTAAGATTTTGCGTTTATTTTGAAGACCTTGAAGAAAATGGTCTATAAATGATGTGCGGAGCCACTATGTTCAAATACATCCATACAAAAACAGAAAAATTGGTGCCAAAGAACGCCATAATGCGAAAGAAGTGAATGCAACTCGCTCATGGAAACCCGAGTGATAGTGAGGACCATTCGAATGTATTTTTCCGTGAAGATCATTTTAATGTAAATAAATGTTTTATATTTCATTCTATGAAATTTTATTATGTACTATGTTCTTCTGTGTATTGTTTGGGTTATAATCAATATTCATCAACATAGAAACAATTTCACGAGAGTGGCATGTGCAGAGTGTCAAGGATCCGAAAACAATTATTTTACTGAGGTCTGTCAATATTTAATGAATTAGACAATCAGGTTCAATTGATCAATTATAGTCAATCAAAAAGTATGGAATTAGTTTAATGATCTAATCCGTTTATAGTAGTTTGATGGGAGGTTGTGTCTACTGTTTGAGAGTATTTAATGAAGAGATGTTCCATAATTTTATTTTTTATCAGTTATTATTGTATTATTTTTCAGCTATTTGCAATAATTAATAAAAAATAATACACTCCAAATTAGGTTTGTAATAAAAATTAATACGGCATTTATTAGTACATTGTAAATAAATAAGACATTGATTTATAATTGACAGTTTATTAGCCAACCTAGTGTATTAAACAAAATAAATACAAACTTCAATAACTGTCGTCACCTTTATGTTTGTCTAAGGATGAAATTCACAGAAAAGTGTAACTCTTAATAGTACATTTGGAGTTAACTACTTTACTCCATGATGAAAGAAATTCCTTTCCTCGCACTTAGCACTTGCTATGCGGTGACCAGCTTTAATCATATTTTCATGCATGTAACGTCACACGAGATGCGGTGAATCAGAACATTTTCGATCACGTAACCGAGCTCAAAAATAATAAATTTAAATGAATAGTTTACTGTGAAAAATGCAAATTTTTTGAACAAACATAAAAATGGCTTTAATGGGAAGTAATCTTCGATAACAGCAAGCCGATCTGTATTTATAATACAGTCCAATAGCCTATTAGGCAAGTTCTGGATCCCCCAGTACCTCCATTTAATTTCTGCACTTACACTCTCTGCATGAAAATTCCGATCAAATAAGGCGTTTTGAAACCAGTGGCAATTTTTCCAGTTATTTTCATGAAATACGGTTAGTTGCTTCCCAGTTTTTTTTTATTTTTTAAATATAACCAATTTTACATATAGTAGTTTTAATGCTAGGTTGAAAGCATAGGCTTCCGCGCCAGTAGTCAATAGATACTTAACTTTCCGGGAGACGACGCATCCTACTTATATTTGCCAACGAGGGTGTAGGCATCAGCGGCCGGAGTTAGTAGCTGCTTGGCTGTGCGGGAGACGCCGCGTCCTAGGCATCGGTGTCTTTGTTTCGGCCGCCATTCTGCAACCTCCCTCAGGACAAAATGCATTCGCCCTGAGGAAAGTCGCAGCTGGCGGCCGACACCTTGGCACCTGTGCCTAGGATGCGGCCTCTCCCCAACAGCCAAGCAGTTATAGTTGCCGACGTTTCACCCGTCATGCTGCGGCATTTCTTAGGGTGACATGCATTCAGGCAACTATGTTTAGGACGAGGCGTCTCCCGTACAGTCATATATCTATTACTGAAACAGTATTTACAAAATAGAGCGTTTAAACCGTATTGAGAACTTGTAAGAATCTCTTTAGAAAAATTTCTTAGCGTAACTTTTAAGCAGGCCTAATAGTCCCTATCATTTAAACACATTTCTTCGATAAAGTTTGTATTTACGACTTAATATTTCTGGCAACATCTTGTCGCAAATATTCTGAAGAATTACAATTCTTTCTCTACACGAAGTACAGAAGAAAGAAAAAAAAACAAAAGTTTCCAAATGATTCGCGTTTTTAGTACTTTAATTGGTTTAGTTAGGCTTTTTTGGTAAACTTTTTGCCATCTGACGAAACCAGCGTTTTAAGAGACATGGAATAAATAGATGCAATCATATAAGTAAATTTACCTACATACTCTGGCTGGTCGCTGAATTGCACATTTCAAATTCAGAGTTTTCAAGTGTGTTTTCAGTATAACAAAAGATATTATTAAAGATGTTTTAGAAATGCATATCAAATATAAATAAAAGTCGAACATTGTGTAATGGAACCTCTTGTTTTATTGAGATGAAAAGTACATTTGTAAACAGAACAGTGCAAAGAGCGCTCAGAGAGAAAGGAAGAAGGGCTGCCGGGTCATGTCGAAACGTGAAGACGAAGAGTGAGTGGGTGTGATCCTTAGAGCTTCTCCTGCAGGTAGCCGTACATGTAGTAGCCGTAGCGCGCGAAGTAGTAGGCGCGCTGGCACGCGCTCAGGTCCATGCCGTTGATGGTGTCCACGTGCTTCTGGGTGGTGGCCTCGTCGGGGATGAGGTCGGGGTTGGCTTCGGCCAGGCGGTGCACGGTGTCGGACGACATGCGTCCGTCGGGGCCCACCCACTGCGCGTCCTGCAGCGCGCACAGGAAGACGCACGCGTCCTGCTCGGAGATGGCGGGCGGCGGGCGCTGGCCGGGCGAAGAGCGCATCTCCTCCAGGCAGTACTCGGCCGCGCGCCCTGACGCCTCGCAGCAGCGCTGCACGTACTGCGGGAAGTTGCGCAGCGACTCCTCCGGGCCGCCTGAGCCGTAGCCCAGCGCGCCCGCCACCAGCACCAGCGACAACACCGCGCTCAGGGACAGCATGGCTCTCGGGATTCACCAGAGCTCCAACGGGCACGTCGACACACTGCGATGCCAAGCCTCACCTCTGCGGGGTTTTTATTTCGTTCGCATGTCCGCATTTTTACAAGAACGCCGTGTATTGTCGGTGATTTGACTTGTTCCAGTTCGATAACAGCCCGCAATTATATAAACGAACCGGGGCAACTCATGCCGAGAGGTTAGATAGTAAAAGACTAAATATGTCTGCAACAAGAATTGTACTTCAGCTTCTGGTTCAATGGCCCCCATCCCAAGATTTTCGACTAGTTTTACTTTATTTAATAAAAGCTCTGATAGCCCCTTGTTTCGCTGGACATGAATGTAACTTCACTAGTTGTACTCATTTAATTGAACTCTATGGGATTTTAGTAGGGAATATAATTAATTCAATAATAATCCTTATCTCAGTCCTCGCGTCACCATTTCTATTCCTTCGCGTTGTCCACGATAAACGTTAAGAGCTAAAAAAACTGTGTCTCATTGGCCTTTGCAAATAGTATTTGACTTGGCGGAAATTGGCGGAAATAAAACTAGTACCAAATACGGACAGACGGACGGACAGTACGGACAGACGGACGGACAGACTGTCGGACGGGCATCAATTTGAATTTGGCATCAATTCACATTTCGGTATCAATGCCACATAAACGTGGATTCTGAATACACAACTCACTAGAGGAAGTACTTCACAACAAGGACGAGATTCACTCTTTCATTACCAGGACCCGGCAATGAGATTTTTGTGCCGAAAATTCGTCGTATCCCGACGTACGATTTTAATGCTTTTTCTTCTTACGAAGTAAGTGCGAGAAAGAAAACTAGTGGTTATACAGACTTATTAGTGTTAGTTCGTTTTCTAATTTCTTTGGTGTGGGCTAGATTTCCGATCTTCCACATCCTCTTGCACGCTTCCATTTATCGCCGCCCAAATTACATTTTTTTTAAAAACATTTTCTCAATTTTGCCGTTCCCTAATGATAAAATCGAAATATTACTTTAAGAGTATTAAAGAAGAGTATTTCTTATATGGATATTTCCTATCCTTCCTGTATGAACATTTTCGTTCAAACAGGAGCCGTTTTTAAGAAAGTGTCGTTTAAGCGTTACTCTAAATGCGATATTTTATTCTCTCTTTCACAGAAATCTTTTGAGTTTTCGAAAAACTTAATTGAGAGCCATTTGAAGCACTTTCACTCACAAGTGCAATAATGTATACAAATTGTGGGAAATTTGCATATTAACATCGTGAAACATATTTCAAAAAATTTTCATTTGCGGTGCCGAATCGCGGCCTGATCTTACAATCCAGCGGGGGAAGATCACCGCCACTTCCTGAAGAGAAAACATGTACTACACTTATAAACTTGACCTAATGGCTGTCTGCTATTAAGTTTAGTTTTAGTAAAAGGGTTCCAATACTTTTTTATAGACAATCAAAAAAAAAAATTATGTCAAACACAACAATCATTTTTACATTCCACTTTGTATTTCTGTTTTGTATCAATACTAAGTGGAATGTAAAAACGATTGTTGTGTTTTACATTTAAAAACATTCTGTTTATGAAAAATGTATTGGAACCTTTTTACTAAAAATATGCTACACTTGACTACACTACACTTGATATACTACTCTATACTAAATGTACTACACTTGATTAATGACCATAGCAATTGACGCCCACGGAATCACTATTCAATCAATCTCTCAATTTCTACGCCCATTGGATATTGATAATATATGAAATGTAATATGTGAAATACTGATCATATATGTACTTACAGAACGGATGAGATTATTATGAAATGGATTGCGACCGCTTTAATTCAATTACTGATATTTCCCACATTATATTCTACAGGTTTTGATAAATGCTCGTCTGTGCACGAGCATCATCGATCCACTGACATATATTTTCCCGATTCGCTGAAAATATAAGTCGGACTATGTTACGTGAATAGAATAGGTGATATTGTAGAGAGGCTTTAGGAGAATCGCATTTTAAATAAGTTATATAGTTTACAAAATCAATCCCTTTTAGAACTTGTTAACATCATGATTCACTTTTAAATACACAATACATTTATTAAATACTCATAATAATATTGTTTTATTGTTATTAATATTATTTACTGTTGGACGTCCTGGATAGCTAATAGCGTGTACAGGCGCAGGGCTTTATCCCATGTGTCGCGGGTTCGAGTCCCGCCTTGGGCATGGTTATTTGTTCCTTATCTCTCACGTACGTGTTGTCACTACTTCTGTTGACCCCAAATCAGAAGAGCCCGAAAGTGTGTTGGGGTCTAGTATATGGTCGAATATCCATCGTTAAGGGGACGTAAAGAATAACCGGCTGTCGGCTGGAATAAATCCTAGGAAAAAAATTACTATGGTAACTTATTAATTGGAAATTAATAATCAACCAATGCTTTGAGTAATACAGTTTCGTTTCAGAGTGCAATTTTTAATTGTATACTTTCTCGGTTTTAAAATCACTTCGATAATAGTGTAGGTTTCTAGGCTTGCTTCAGAATGGGGAGAATCAGCTATTTTAGGATAAGAGAGTTGCATCTCATAAATATGCATGTACCAGCTTAGTTCACTTACAGTGATGTATGACTGCAACCTGACGTGAAGTGTGAAAGTCGATAAAATATTTCTACAAATTATTCACGAGTTTGTAAAAGCGTGTTATTAAAATTACAGTGTCCGTCAAAAATGTCAAAAGTGAACAAATTTGATTTGCTGTACTAAGACGTTATAAATCCTCAAATAATTTCTCCTTACTCTCTTACATATCGATACAGTATAACTAAACAATAGCATTTAGATTCTGCATTTACATGATATGTTGCAGATCGGATACACTACTATAATGTTTTTATACTTCTCTACTTTGTTGATATTTAACAAAATGTAGCTTCTATGTCCATGGATTTTTCAGAAAAAATTTAGAATTTTTGATAAATGTATGACGAGTTCTTGATGAAATAAATTTTATTTTCTTCTCAAGGTTTGGATATTGTGAATAAGAGAAAATTACCACATGTTTTAGTTATTTAACAATTAAACACCACAAAATTTATTTGTGACGTATGAAGGTAAGATACTTTTCGTTACCACTGCACCATTCGAAATATCATGCTGACAGAAAAGATTACCAACGGCACAAGCAGTTATATTACCACAAATAGGGTAAAAGGAGAACTTGTTTTATTGTAAGATTGATGGATGTCAGAGACTGCAAAGATTTCAGTTTTCTTTTAAAACATTACCAATGAAATATAACTATTAAAATATAAACTGTGATCGAAAACAATTCACTACCGCCCCAGTGATATATTTCCATAGCAGAGGATTTGTCATATCAAATCAACGACCTAAATGCATTCCTTCGCATATCTAAATCCGCTTTATTGCTAGGTGATTTAAGCCGGTATTTAGAGAGAAAATTTAGCATACGAAGCGTTTCTAGTGAAAATGCACATATTTAAGTATAATTCTCATCAACGTAGGGTCCGATAAGACAGTCTTGCCATGGAGAACACGAGAAATCGACGGTTATTTGTGTCGCTTATTTACGACACATTCTGAATTTTTTGTGTTATCTAGTTTCTCGACGCTGTTTAGAATCGTCGAGAGCTGCCCTGCTTCGATTATTTAATTGCGAGATGTAACTAATCAAATTGGAACACATGTAACCATGCACGATACATCGCGTTCTTGTAAAAATGCGGACATGCGAACGAAATAAAAACCCCGCAGAGGTGAGGCTTGGCATCGCAGTGTGTCGACGTGCCCGTTGGAGCCCTGGTGAATCCCGAGAGCCATGCTGTCCCTGAGCGCGGTGTTGTCGCTGGTGCTGGTGGCGGGCGCGCTGGGCTACGGCTCAGGCGGCCCGGAGGAGTCGCTGCGCAACTTCCCGCAGTACGTGCAGCGCTGCTGCGAGGCGTCAGGGCGCGCGGCCGAGTACTGCCTGGAGGAGATGCGCTCTTCGCCCGGCCAGCGCCCGCCGCCCGCCATCTCCGAGCAGGACGCGTGCGTCTTCCTGTGCGCGCTGCAGGACGCGCAGTGGGTGGGCCCCGACGGACGCATGTCGTCCGACACCGTGCACCGCCTGGCCGAAGCCAACCCCGACCTCATCCCCGACGAGGCCACCACCCAGAAGCACGTGGACACCATCAACGGCATGGACCTGAGCGCGTGCCAGCGCGCCTACTACTTCGCGCGCTACGGCTACTACATGTACGGCTACCTGCAGGAGAAGCTCTAAGGATCACACCCACTCACTGTTCGTCTTCACGTTTCGACATGACCCGGCAGCCCTTCTTCCTTTCTCTCTGAGCGCTCTTTGCACTGTTCTGTTTACAAATGTACTTTTCATCTATTAATAAAACAATAGCTTCTATAGTACTACTTGCTCGTTCTTTTCTTTATATATGAAGTTTTCCTGACGTTCCTTTGTTTGCATACTGTCTTGTGCTGTGAAAACATTCGAAAACTCTAAACATATGAAAGGCGTTTTCTGATACTAACAGAATGAATTTAATCGTATATTGGAAATGCTGATGAATATGCAAGGACAGGATTTATAAACAACGACCAGATATTATTATTTGATGTTTTTTTTCAGTACGTTGAGCTGAATTGGTGACATGAAAAATTATTTATACTCATGGTAACAAAAACTAAATCTGATCTTACTTTTGAACATCTATGCTAAACACCCATTAAATGTTCAATTTTCTGTTGGACAGTAGTGAACGAAGTATTTATTTGTTAGGAATTTATTTCTATATGCTTACGTACCTTGTAGAGACTGCTATTTAAAAACGTAAACATAAATTGCAACCTACTTCAGCCTTCCATGATATTCGCATTTCATTCGCGTAGTGACGTTTGACCGAGACCGGTCGAGATGGAAAAGTGAATTATGGGAATCTTAATTGAATGCATTGATTATTATGGTTTTCCGGGTGGGTCAATTTTTATGTTTGTTAGTCGCTTATTATACCGCGGGAGGTGAATGCGTTCCTCCCTGCAACTTTAGATCTCGCGGCGCCGACTTACATATCGTCACGCGGAGGATTTTCTATACCAGGTATCTCCACCAATGAAGCAGCGCACAACTACTAAACACCGATTGGGTCCCCTTACTTGTGTGATAGTGTAGTGCTAATGTGTATAAGCTAGGTAAGAGGTCCGGACATGGAAAAGGAAGGAAAGATCGCATTCGGTCCGTGGCCGTTTGATACAACACTGCCGCGATATTCGCCTGGTATTGAACCGATATACCACGAAAAATTATTGATTTGGGTAGCCAGCCTCTAGAATTCTCCAAACTGCGATTGAATTCTACCTAGCTCCCTAGCTAGTTACTTTTTCGTCACCGCTTACGTAGTAGAGAGAAAGGTAATGCTGCGCGAAAAAACGGCGAATTTTCGACTGGACTCTTATTACAGGGCACTGCTAGCGAAAAAGTGAATAAATCCAGTTGATAAATTTAGAATAAAAATTCTTTAATCCGTGTTTTTGTCAGAATCCATGTTTTTGGGTCCTTGATACCGAAAAATCTTAAAACGGCAAAACCTCTGTCTGTCTGTCCGTCTGATCGTTTTTCTGTTCCTGTCCATCCGTACTTCTGTGAGCAACGCTAGTGGCTAAACCGTGGAGTCCATTTTCTCTAAAATTGATATTTCCTAGTCGATCTGACTGATGTCGCGGCTCCTTGAATTTGAAACCGATATTTTAATTTTAGGGAGTACTCTACATGGAGCCCCTGGGGCATTTTCCAAGGTTTCAAAAAGATGGCTCCATTAAATTTTGTTGTTGGATAGTGTGCAGGACGTTAGATGATGGTGTAGGTCTTATGTTCATTAAAAACACTGATATTTCGAAAATTGCAAAAGTTAAAATTTTTTCGGAGTCTTCCTACAACAATTATGGAGATAGAGATTTTTTACATTTATAAAATATGTTCCTTAAAGATAGATTTTGAAATAAGGTCATGTACAAATTTTCGAACATTTGAGTACTTTTCTCATAATTTTGCATGAAAGTACATGTAAAAAATTACGTGCTTTTTCAGCGCCACTTGTTTTGAAAATCCGCCACCGTCGGGTCTCGATCTCTAGGACCTCCCAGTCAGAGACGCCGCCGTGGCAGAAGCTGTTGTCCTGAGCCAACCAGAAATCTTCGTCGGAAAGTTCTATTGTGAGGAAATAAATAAAAATGACAGTCGTTTGATAGGAAGCGAAGCGGCAGTTGGCAGCAGGTCGGTGAAGCTAATGTGCGGGTGGAGAGTGTTGAAAAGGAGTTACTAAAAATGAGTTGGGAATGGAGTCAAACATGGAACATCGAAGCAAGTAGAGAGCAAGAGTAAGATGTTGCATTAGTTGAAGTAAGTAAAGAGAAGAAAGTAAATGAATTACGAATGAAATGAGAATATATCCCGCAAACATTATAAAAACTAAGCAATGGACAATGTAGTACGTGTTTTGGTTCAGTGTCAGGTTATGTGATCTATTGTAGGTTGGTCGTATAGTTCGGTTTATGGTGGGGGATAATGGGATTATTATACAATAATGCATGCATGTGATTACAACGGAAGTAATGCAAAGTACAAAGAAAGTAGAAAAAATGAGCTGTTCTATTAATGGAGATGAGTAGCGTTAAAAAAGAAGCATAATAATCTGTTGTGTCGTGCATGCATGGAGTTTATGGGGTTGAAGGATATTAGTAGTTAGTGAACTTGGGTATGTGAACAGGTACTTTTGTATGTGTGTATAGTTCGTTTGTAAGAAAGAGTAATTATAGAGAGAAATTAGTTCAGCACAAAAATGAACAATAATTGAACATTAGAGTTTGAACAGAGACCACAGGAAACAGAAGGGAGAGCATTAAATTAAAAAAAATATTTAGGAATGGAAAGCCATGTCACGACGCACAATTGGTCCTTTGTTTTTCAAAGATACAATAACGGCGGATACGTAGTACAATATATTGAAAAATTTTGTATCCTGTCTTGAAAATGATGAGAGAAATTGTACGTTTCATCAGGATGGAGCGACATCACATACTGCCAAGTCGACAATGCAATTTCTGGAAGAGGATTTTGGGAACAGAATAATTTCACGAGTGGCCCCCTCATTCGCCTGATTTCTCCTCATAAGACTTTACCATTAGGGATGCCTCAAAACTAACGTTTATGTGAACAGTCCTTATGATGTCGAGGAGCTGCAAAGAAACATCGAGGAAGCGATTCGGATGATCTTCGAAGAAACTTTACATTGGGTTGCAGCAAATGTTTTCATGCGAGTCAATGCTTGTTTGTTAGCAAATGGAGGGCATTTAGAACATTTTTATCAGGTTCGTTTGTTTCCGACACCAATTCTTCTTCATAATAACCTTCCCTCCCCTAACATTTCCTTCCCTTCTTTACAGATTACTAAACTAGCATTCTTATTTTGTTCGCAGGGAATTGCCAAAACTTTTACCTTAAAGGTGGAGATAAATGAGATGATGAGCAAAGCTGTTATGTAACACCAAGCAATGACTATCTTGCGGTAACAATTTAAGCAGTGATTATTATGCACTGATTACTGAGTCCGCTTTTCGAAATTTTTTTTGATTTTAAAGTAACATTATTTCAATAAAATATTAACAATAACAATAATAATAATAAACATTTGTTCGGCGAATCTGGAATTAATAATTTATTAATATTTATTTAAAACACCAATAAAAAAATGTAAACATTTCTGAAGCATACTTGTTGAGAAACTGAAACAAGCAAAGTTTGTAATTAAATTTACATACATGTTTATTTTACATTGCAAGCTTAATTCACATTTAAATAATATACGAAGAAATCACCGATCTTGTCGATACAATTGTCTGTGGACCCCAAAGAAACATGCGCGTGCCTTTCTCTTTAAACTCGTGGCCACGACGGTCACCTGGTCTCCTCCTTTGAGTGGCATTAGAGGAGAGGGGGATTAAGCTACTTCCCGACAGTTTACCTGCTTCAAACCGCCAGCCGTTATCCGACCCCTTCAAACATATTACCAGTGCAATTCGCTACACCTGCTGTGTGTTGCATTTTAAACTGATCACCCGGTACATCTAGACAGTTATATGCACAAAAGCAGTTATTTTGCTGAATAATATAAACTTTGGATTACAGCCTTGGTTGTTTTATGTATGAGTAACTAATTTGTCTTTTGTAACAGATGAAAGGTGTTTGAGTGAGATTATTGTATATTATACATTGGATATTGTGGTTAACCAATTATGACTAAGTTAAATGTTATTAGTATTAATATATCTAAGACAGTGTCGTATTAAAGTGATTCTTTGATTAATGATGTTGACATTGGATGTGATATTTTTGATGATTTGTGACTATTGTGTCCAACAGGGCAGTTCTGATGAATGTAGTAATAGTGAAATATTGATGTATAAAAGGTATTTACTATTAACGGAATTGTTATTGTATTATGAAAAGAATAATTAGAAAGTGAAATAAGAACGTAGGAAGGAATAGGATTTAAAGATATGATGCTAGGTTGTGTAAGGCGAGATTTGAGTTTAGTTGAGAGTAAGGAGAGAATATAATCCTATGAATGTAGGGGTAGGGAAGAAACAAGTGAGGGATAGCAAAAGTTAAGAAAGCAAAATTCCGAATAAAGTGTTTGGAGCAAATTTAAAATATGATTTTAGACAGTAAGGAGACAATGAAAAACATTTTTTTAAATTTTGAGGGAAATGACAAAAAAATAAAGAGAAGTGGCCAGAACACTGGAGTAGTTGAAGAAGCAGTTATAAATAGTTGAAAAATGAATGGAAAAAAGAGAATTGAAAGAAAGTGTTGGGGGAAGTAGGAAGTTTCTGAATATAATAGATTAGAAGAAAAAGAATGCGAAGAGAAGGGAAATTTTTATGATCAGAGCACTAGGAGAAATCACCGGGGGAAATAAAAGGTGTTGAACGGTAGATCAAAGAAAAAGTAGGAGCAGAAATTATTAAATGTCACAGAAGTGTCTGCAATTGCAGATAAGGGATTTCTGAAGGTTATAATGAAGAAAAAAGAGCGAGATATTTGAAAATAAGCTTAAAATTTAAAAAATCAAAATTTGGATAGAAGAAGACTGACACAGAATGAGAGGTAATGGAATTGGATAGACAGAGAGAGCGTACAAAGAGCAAAGGAAAAGTAATAAAGAGATATATTATCAGAACAATATAAGGATTAATGATATTAAGTGAGCATGAGTTAGGGATGTGCCAGAGTTAAGAAGAGAAGAGTCAGTTATGGAAGGAGATAACGGGGAGTAAAAAACCGGAGAAAGTAAGGAATGGGAGATAGAAAGGAAAAGGTAAGGGCAGGGAAGGAAAATAAAAGGTAGAACAAGTGGTGTATAACGTCGTACAAATCTTTATTTCACAGGATAAAGTATAAATGTTACAAAAAACAATCTTTTTTCGGAAATAAAAGATTTTTCTCTTTTTTGGAAATAAAAGTGACTTCTCGAGTCTTGAGTATAGGGAACTCATGTTGATCGTTTGAAACAAACTTTGCGTCAGTATAAAATTATAAAATGTTGTTAGGCAATGCTATGACCGAAAAAAACAAAAACAAGCAGGATCATTTTACCATTGAATTTCTTTCGTTTTGTGACACTAGGAATCAGAAACGCATATTAATAATTAACAAAGAAAATCTTAAAATTGGCTACTTACTTTAGTGCATCACTACTTTTGAATATACAACTTTTTAGTTCAGTGCATTAATACTGGTTCCTAAAATTTATTTTCCATAACGTATTTGAAATATTTGTTGAGACACCCTCGTTCTGTTGACAATAATTACAATTAAATTTGCACATTCAAGTGACTGTTACCCAACACATTCATATTTACCAGTACAACACTATCATATTTGTTTGCTCTTGCGAATATTTCCTGTTTTTATTTTTTTATTTTTTATTTTTTTTCCTGGGCTGTGGCACATAAGTTGTCCCATAATTCGGCTCTACTCGTAATGTTATGCAACTGACAACCTCTTGTCAGATGCGATCTACAAAACAGAAGAAACAAGCGGAGGTAACTTCTCAGCCAACCGCATTCTCGCAGTCATTCTTCACCCGCCTGACACATCTTCGGCAGTAGGAGAAGCGATGGCGACGGGCAAGGCAGACAAAAGCTGCGACGAAGTGGGCGGTGATTTGAGAGAGGAGCTGTGGTAGTGAACCTGAGTGTCGAGTGTGTATGTGTGTGTGTGTGTGTGTGTGTGAATGAGCGAGGCTGCATGCGTGTGTGTGTGTGTGTCAGAGAGAGTGAGAGAGAGAGAGAGAGAGAGAGAGAGAGAAAGAAAGAAAGAAAGAAAGAGCGAGAGAGAGGTGGTTATGATCGTGGAGTTGTGGCAATGGATGTGACCGTTATGGCAATGGATGTAGAGGCTATTGAAATAGGAGTATGGGTTTTGCTTGAGGGTGGATTGGGAATTTGTGGTGGTTTGGGAGTTTGGGGCGATGGATATAAAGATTGTGGCTGGGGTTGTGAGAGTTGTGTGAGATTGTCGGTGACTGTGATGTTTCGGCGGCAGTGATGGTGTCGCCGTGGCCGGTGGGCGTGGTGCGGCCCAGTGGCGGTGGAAGGAAATGTCTGCGGCAGAGTGCTCCAGCGCCGCCTCGCCCGCGCGCCGCCGCTGTGCGCTGCGGGGTCAACACTCTGCGCTGCGCTGGGCGGCGCTGGGCGGCGCGGGCGCGCGCCGCGTGGGAGGACCGATAGGGCGGTGGGTGGCGCCGCCAGAGGTTAACAATCCCGGACGGAGCGAGCAGGAACCGCGCGCGAGCGGGCGGGCGGGCGGGCGGGCGGGGTCGCCGCGGACGACCGCTTGCCGCTGACCGGTCGCCCAGCTGGTCGGCGGGCGGGCGTGGGTGGTAACGGTGGTGGCGGCTATTATTTTGCAGCGGAAGAAGTAGTTTTGGCAATAATAGTTGCCTCTCGGTGCCCCCTCTTGGAGCGGGGGTGGGGTGGTCTTTCGGTCCTTGGGACCGAACAATTCGATTGTCTCCACAAGGGTTTTACTCGTGATTAGAGGTCCTTCGAGCCAGGAGAGTCTAATGAGTAGGCTTGTCTTAAGTGAGGGTGAAACGTTTATCTTCTCATATGATTAGCTGGTAGCCTCTTGATAGGGAAGCGGCCCTCCTTCTTGCGGGGTAGATGTAGACGAATGATGGTTGCGTTCTGACGTATAACGATTTAAATTCATCATAATACTCATGTTTGGCGAGGATTGAGAAAAGAAACTATGATAGAGGTTTAGTAACATGTCATTAGTAATATAAGACTGGACATCCTCCTGAAAAAAAAAAAAAAAAAAAAAAGTGTGAAAAGGCGCGAGCAGCCCAATCAAGCGCTGTATTGAATCGAATTCTATTGTTCTGAGAGAGAGACCCTTGTTGTAAGGATGAGACTCGTCACCTTTAATTCAAAATCCGATCGATTTGAGTGGAGTTTGTAGTGGATCAAGAGGATTTGCGGCAGGGTTTCTGTGTGAGCGATCTCCTTTCTATGCCTTCACATTCTCCTATTACGCCATTTCTAACTATGTGTCATTATTGATACATACACAAACATCGAACAATTTATCTCACGTACCAGCCGTATTTAAAAAGACTTAGAAACTGAGAATCATAAGGAAAGTGTACTTGTTTGTACGAGTGGTGACGCGCCGAAGAAGGTATTGACAATAGCGTCCTTTCAACTTTAGTATGCCCATCCCTGTTTACTGTGTACACAAAAAGAGCTTTTACGTCTTTTGTGACTGCAAAATAATACAGGATCGAAACGCTGTGTGTTACATTTTAAATTTTAACCTTATCTTTTAACCTTTATATTTCAGTTTTGTTATAATTTATGCCTACTTTTGTATTTGTTTTAATGAGTGTGAGTTTCTGATTAAATTTATTTCGTCTGCGAATGTAGTTTTTACATCCTTACATACATATTGATATAACAACTTTTTGCCGGCATAGTTGTTGTTGAATGGTCATTGTTTTGCAAGTATTTTGAATGTAATCCGTAACTACTCCAATATAACAAAGCGACATTAATTGCGTATGGGGTGTTGGGGTGACCTAGGACGCGAGTCTCGAGGGTGGTGGATTTGTGCTTTTGGCGATTTTCCTCTGATCTCTTCTTTACCTGCAGTTTTCTCTCCTTTTTTACCTTTCAGCCAGCTTGGGTGGACTGATGTATATCTGCACAAGTGGATACATTGATTTTCTTCTGTTATTTCTAAGCTTTTGCTCTTGATCGCATTTCGCAGACATAATTGAGTTATTTTGTTAATTAATCGCAAAAGGCTAATTCCGAAATAGTGACTAGCTTTGGTTAAATGTAAATTTACAGTTTGCCCTTGCACCTTTACTTTATTTCAGAATTGTAATAATGTCAGTTAGTTGTAATTTCATTGATGTGACAGTGGAGAAGAGCGTGCTTTCATGAGTCTCCTTACAAATGCACATTATTATTATTATTATTATTATTATTATTATTATTCCAATTCACAACTAAAGATATTAAGAGACGTTTAAATATAAAATCTACTCCAGGTTGCAACCAGCTTCCTAAGGAGCAGGGACTGTCGGTGCCTCTACAATACTTTGCGCAAAATGTGGGCTGTTCCAAATAAAACATTGTCTTGCACTTTCCAGTCTTTTCAATGGCCTGAGAATTTAGCAAAATTCTTACACAAATTTTGCGAAAGAAATCTCAGAGTTCCGATTACTATCGGGACGGCCAATGCTTTTGTCCCACATTCGGCTGATCTCGATTTCCAAACTCTTGTATATAATACGTTTCTCTGCCTCCTTGGTTACGACGTTTTGATCGCACGAAACAGCCACATATACAAGTAGACATGATTTTTTCTCCAAATTCCGAATAATAATATTAGGTTGTTTGCCACTATCGTGGGATCAGTTTGAATTTGTTGGTCGTACAGTATTATACACAGTCCAATAGACGTCACCGGTTTTGGTGAGTGTTCGTACCACTTGGAGCATGTGTTTGGAACTTTGAGGACATTACAGATCTACCAGAGGAGATAACTACATACCCTGTCGTATCTTTTCAACAATTCGGTCTTTGGTAGCATTGGACAAACTGATATATGATCAATACTTTCTACTTGTTCATTATTATTATTATTATTATTATTATTATTATTATTGTAATGGGCATGCGTTTACGTGTAGAGATTGCCTCAATTGTCAATCTTCGAGAGGAAAAAGTACGATGACTGAATGGCGATGGATATGTCATTTCCTCACGAGGCAGTGAAGTGTTGGTCGGAGGGATTGTGCCGTGGCTGCGTGTGAACCGTTACCATCCAGGCACGACGTATTGCCGCTAATCGGTTGCGCAGCTGGTCGGTGGGCGGGCCAACGGTGGGTGTGGCGGCGATGGGCGTTTGTTTGCTGTTGCTAGAGGAAAAGAACCGTGATTCTGGATTTGACTACAACTACAATCGAGGTTATGAAAATGACTTACCAAAGAGTATCGGTCTGTTGCGATGGCCACTGATGAAATACTTCTAGGTTTTAAAATAGAGTTTGTATCTGATATTTATTATGAAGAACTGGTCGTCGATGACCGGTCGCACAACTGTCGGGAGTGGCAGATGGTTGATAGAACTGTGGTGGCAGGGGTTGTGCAAACGAAAGGTCGTTGCCGTCTGAGAATTGATAGGGCATTGATTAATACGTCGAAGTTGCTCAGAAATAGAAAGAGTAGAAATAGTAGAGGTGGCGGTGTCTTTATTTGCGTCAAAGCAGACATAAATATTAGATTAGATTGGGTTAGTACAGATTTTGAAATGATGGGAATAGAAATTACTACTTCAGGAACCGTGTTAGAAATTATTGCATGCTATAGGCCACCGGGTGACGGCTACGAAATTTTGGAAGATATCATACAAAGAACGGGAAATGAAAATGGTCATCCTATTGTTATCGGAGGAGACTTGAATATTCCTAGCGCAAACTGGGAGGGAGCCGTGAGCGAGGCGAAAGTCCAAACACTTGTTAACAGACTAGTTTGGGATAGGGGATTAGCCCAGGTAGTACGGTGCGCGACGCGGCAGGACGCGGTTTTGGATGTTTACCTAATTAGGCCGAAAGATCTTTTCATAACTTGTGAAGTCGTTGAGGGTATTAGTGATCACAAAGCGGTTCTTCTTGATTTAGACGAAAATATTTCAAGGAAATGTATTGCGACAGGAACGAAAGTGCGTCAGTTCAAGAAAGCAAACGTAGAGGGGCTTCATGAGTTTCTTAGAGAAAAATACAACAACTTTCTGAGAACAGAAGGAGGTATGGAAGAGATATGGTGCGCATTTAAAGATATTATAGACGAAGCTTTGCAAAAGTTCGTACCATGCAAAACTCTAAAAAATAATCCGGATCCAGAATATTATAATTCAAAAATTAGGCGTATGAAGAGGATAACGAGAAATGCATTTAAAAACCGAAAACGCAGTACCGAGCATATGCATATTTTTAGAAATTGTTCGAAAGAATTAGAGCGAGAAAAGAAAATTGCTCAGGAGACGTATTTAAAAAACATTCTAGACGAAAAGGGAAATAACTGGTCAGGATTTTACAAATATGTCCGTAGAAGAAAGGGAAACAAAGAGTATATCCCAGTTGTTCGTGAACATCAAAACACACTCATCACAGGCGACCGGGCAAAAGCTAACGCATTTAATAGGTATTTCAGTTCGGTTTTCAAAAGCAATACGAACCATCCACTTATTCAAAGGTATTCGGTTACAAATCAATTTAATATTGAAGTAAACGTTCTACGTAATAAAGTAAAATTTATGAAAAATGGTAAGTCAAGGGGTCCAGACGACATTTCTACGGACATAATTAAACTAGGAGGTGAGGCAATATTACCGTACTTAATTAGAATATTTCACGTGTCTATGAACAATTCAAAAGTACCTGAAGATTGGAAATTAGCTTTTGTAGTACCAATCTTTAAAAGTGGGGACAAAACTATACTAAGTAATTATAGGCCGGTAAGTCTCACGTCAGTGGTCTGCAAACTTATGGAGCATCTAGTTGCGAGTTACATTAAGCAAGAGTGGGAAGTCAAAAAATGGCTCTATCATGGCCAACACGGATTTAGGACTAATTATTCATGCGAAAGTCAGGTAGTAACGCTATTTCAGGACCTAGCAGATGAAATTGACGCGGGCGGGAGAGTAGACGCAGTAGTTATAGATTTTGCCAAAGCGTTCGATGTTGTTCCACACGACCGACTTGTTCAGAAATTAATAAATTCAGGCATCGATCCCAGGGTGGTGGCGTGGATTAGCGAGGTTCTGCGTGACAGGAAACAGAAAGTCCGAATTGGGCAAGAGTTATCTTCCTGCGCAAGCGTTACGTCAGGAATACCGCAAGGGAGTGTCATTGGACCTCTTCTATTTCTAGCGTTCATTAATGATTTGCCAGCGCAATTAATTTCAAATGTTCGGCTATTTGCAGATGATTGCATAATATATCGCATTATAAATTCGAAAGACGATGAAAATATGCTGCAACGGGATCTTGATGCATTATCTTACTGGGCGGAAAATAATGGTATGACCATAAATAGTTCTAAAAGCAAATCTATCACTTTTGGCAGAGGTCACAATTACAGCGTAACAAATTACCGTTTAAGTAACGACATTATTCCGAGAGTTTCTTCGTGTAAGTACCTAGGTATCCATTTCGATAGTAAATTAAGCTGGAAAAATCACGTAGATTTTGTTGTAGGGAAAGCGTGGAGATCTCTTCATTTTGTAATGCGTATCTTAAAAAAGAGTACAGTAAACGCGAAGGAAATTGCTTACTTGTCGCTTGTTCTTCCGATAATGGAATATGGAGCAATTTGTTGGGATCCGCACAAAATTATGCAGTGTAAGAATTTGGAAAGGATTCAGCGTAGAGCAGCTAAATTTACTTTCAGGGACAAGAAAAGGATAGGGTGGGATTCACTCGAAAACAGGCGAACATTGGCAAGACTTTGCGCCTTGTATAAAGCTTATAGCGGTCATCCAGCTTGGAAAGAAATTAAACGGCGGCTAAATTTTCCTACGTACATCGGTAGAGGTGATCACAGGCACAAAATAAATTTAAGACCGCAGAGAACGGATGTCGGGAAATTTTCTTTTACAAATAGAACGCTAAGAGATTGGAATAGATTGCCTGCAAAAACCTTTGAACCCTTTCCTCGAAGCGTTCAACAATTTAGGAAAGTAATTTAGGGCATTTCTAAGTTTGAGGTAGTTAACTAGGAATATTAAGTTATACAGTGAAGTGAAGTGAAGTGAAGTGAAGTGTTGTGCAGTGTAGAGCAGAGAAATAATGAAGGTGTTTTTTTTTTAGTGTAATAGTGAAGTGAAATGAAGTGAAGTGTAGGCAAGTGCAGTGCGGTCTTCATTGTTTAAGCACTCAGTGCTGTTTTAGATTGACGTTTCTTTTATCTTTTAGGTAATTTAATGTTTGTTTTTAAGATTCACCAGTTTTTATATTATTATTATTATTATTATTATTATTATTATTATTATTATTATTATTAATATTATTACTATTATTATTACGGTTATTATTATTACTATTATTATTACTGTTATTATTATTACTATTATTATTATTACTATTATTATTTTAGCATTATTATCAACATTATTATGTTATTTGCATGAAAATTAATATCTTACTTATGTAATTAACTGCCACCGGGTCACACCCAATTGCAGTTTAAATAAATTTATCTATCTTATTTATCTTAAAATGACGATTAAGCATTACTATAAACGCGAGATTTGAAGCACTTTTTCACAGAAATCTATTGAGATTTCGAAAAACTTCATTTCAAGTAATTTAAAGCACTTTTACTCACAAATGTAATAATGAATACAAATCGATGGAAATGTGCATATTAACGGCGTGAGAGATATTGAAAAAATTACAATTGTGTAATTTTTGAAAAAACAAAAGAATACACCAAAATGAACTTTAAGTCATATTAAACAGTGCAAATAGCACTATCCATCGGAAAAATTTGAAGAAAAAATTTGGGGCAATGTTTGAGAAAATCGCATCGTTTCTCAAAATGCGGAATTTTGAGCTTAATTTCACAGAAAACTGTTGAGTTTTCGAGAAACTTTATTTAACAGTGTTTAAAAGCATACGCCGTCATAAATGTAATACTGTGAAGAAAATAACCTTTAATGTAAATACTACCGACGTGAGAGACAAGTCAAAAAAATATTTTTTTGTAATTTTTGAAAAACAAAAGAATAGTGCAATATGGAGTTTATGTCATCGGGTAGGGTTAGTTTTCCATTAACCTTACCAAAAACTTAAAGAAAAAATATTTAGACATTTTTGAGAAAACCTTGTTTTTGTAATTTTTTCAAATTGGAATTAATTCATGCTCTATTGCACGAAAACTACCAAAATTTTCAAAAATGTCTAAATAACCTTAATGAAAGAACTATTTATGGGCAACAAATTTTACTTGAAGGAAAAATCTCTATCTTCAATTTCATAGCTGCACGAAGACGCCGAAAAAAATCAAGTGTTTGCAGTTTTCGAAAATTCAGAGTTAACCTGAAAATCGGACCTATGCCACTTTTATAAGTGTATTTTACTCTATTCTTACAATAAATTTAAAGAAAAAATTTGGAGCTGTTTTTGAGAACATTTTGAAAATATCCGGGGGGCACAGTGTAAAGTACCCCCAAATTTTAAAGAATGTTTTTTAAAACGTCAAAGCTTCAACTAGAGCCAGATGGACAGGGGTTTCTTCAATTTGAAAAAATCATACGCAAGTCACATATTAGATTATTTTCACTTAGGGCAAACATGTGGTTAGTTAGAATGCTTCCGCAAGAAATACATTTGGAAATAACCTGTAAATAAAAAAAATTAATAAATAAAACCCTCCTTATTCGATACTCTGTGGAATCGAAGTTGCAAACAAAAGACGTCGAGTACCCCTTACTCTAATTTCAATGTGCATTCCACCCTTCGCTTTCGATGTGTCACTTATCGCACTCAAACTCCTAGATAGCTGTGCTTTTAGTGTATGCTGCCGGTAGTGACGACATTGGGATTGGGATTGGTGCGGGGGGAAGGGATTGGAGAGGAAAAGGAGGGGAGGGGGAAGGGGATGGAGGGCGTATGTAAAATGCGGACGAAATAATCCATTCATCTTATCTCGTGAAACTTACTTTCTAATTCTGTATGTAAAATGCGGACCAAACCTTCTCAGTTAAGGAAAAGGTCGGAGGGTACGGAAATACAGGTAGGCGCCTTAAGGGCGCCGCCGACGCGCATCTGACCAGCATTTCCTTGTGCCTTCCCCTTCACTTGGCAGACGGAGGTTTTTCGAGAGGTCCGAAGATCGCAATGGTCTCATTCACTTTCTGAGCTTTGAAGTAGCAACACAGTTAAAGTTTTTTCGAAGATGGAAGTGAAACCTGGTGTTACGCAGAAAGGGAAAGAAATGGTGATAGACGAACATGGATATACGTACCGGATGAAAAAAGTGTTGAAGAAAAGTGGAGAGTGCTTTTGGGCATGTACAGTGAAGTTGTGCAACGCAAAAGTGTACACTTTCATTGGTGGATATGTAGTTTCACGGAAGGATACTATCCACTCTCACGATATCAACAGTGAGACGACAAACAAGAAGATTGTGAGCAACAGTGCCAAGAGGAAAGCACAAGATGATTTATTCCAGAAACCTTCTAAGATTATTCATTTAGCAATCGAAGAAAATGTGAACGCTCTCGATTCATTAAATGACAACGATATTGCGCGTATACGCCGGAATTTATACAACAGCAGAAGAAAGAAGAAACCAGCTGTTCCTAAAAGTAGAGAGGAGGCAATGGATATCTTAGATAATACAGAACTAGTTACTCTAAAATCTGAACAATTTTTGCTTGTTAATGACAGAGAGTCCGGAATTGTAATTTTTTCGTGTGAAACAATGCTAAAATACTTGTGCAACTCTGCGAAAATTTATATTGATGGAACTTTTCAGTGTTGTACAAAGTTTTGGTTGCAGCTCTATACGGTGCATGTAATTCAAAATGGAGTGTATGTGCCAGTAGCATTTTGTTTTTTACCAGATAAGCGAGAAGAAACGTACACTGCAATGTTCAATTTTTTAAAGACCAAGAGCCTTGAACTCAATTGTGCATTGATGCCTGAAGTCGTCGTGGCTGATTTTGAAAAATCAGCGCAAAATGCTGTGCGTTTCGTATGGCCAAACATCGTATTGATCGCCTGTAGATTTCATCTGGGGCAATCATGGTACCGAAAAATTCAAAAGCTGGGCTTAGGTAGAGAGTATAAAGACGAAAACAGCGAAGTTGGGCAGTGGTTGAGGTTAATTTTTGGACTTTCATATCTCGAGCCGAGCGACGTTGGAGACTGCTTCGCTTACGATTTTGTTTCGATACAACCTCAACACCCCAAAGTTGAGAAATTTTCAGACTATTTGTTTGAAAATTACATTGATGAGAATAGTGATTTTCCTCCAGAAATATGGGCAACTAAAGAAGACCCTCAAGAGCAAACTACAAATGCTTGTGAATCCTTCCATGCCCAGTTCAATTCTCATTTCTACTCCCCTCATCCTAACCTTTTCGACTTCATTGAAGTATTGAAAATCTTCCTGACTCGCTCCTACATCAAAATGAAAACCAAAGAAACCCATAAAAGAGTGTCCAAATTTCGCCTTCAGCTTTATAGAACATTAGCTGAGAAAAAGGAAGAATACAAAAATGGCAAGATAAGCAGAATGTGCTTTGTAAAATACGCTGCACATCTATGCAAGCCATAGAAACTATAAGCATCTCCTATTTAATTGACAAGGGCTTAATACGGCCAGTTATAAAAAGACTAGCACAACAAAATGATAGGTACAACAAAGAATAGTACAACAAAATGACGAAATTCATTCAATCAGCGAATGATTGAATTGATTGAAAACCAACTTTAACCAAACCATATTTCAAAAGAAGTATGCCAGTCCTAAGTCTGGAAAATTGGGAAGGAAGTTGTGTTTTATAAATAATGACAATAAAAATGTTCTTCGAAAATAAAGTGCCGTAGCGTGATGTCAGCCGTCCGGGACCGATGAAAATTGGCCGCCCCCTTTTTTAGGTATTTCAATTTAAAAAACTGAAATATACTGTAATTTTAAGGAATTTTTCAAAAAGAACAATCATCATTATTGTGTATTGTGCAGGTTACAAACAAAAAGCCATGTATAAATGTTTTACAATATAATAATAACATTTATTACAAAAATTCTTACACGTATGCACTTATATTGATATAACATGTTCAAAATACTTAAGATTAGGGGACGGATATTAATGAAATATAATTTTTTCTTTTTACTTTAGAAAAATACCGTTTAGTATAGAAATTAATTTTATGTTGTGACAAAAGAATGTGTCCCATTTCATACGTCATTTTTGTATTTTCGGCGATATTCACTAATGTAATTTTTTACCTTTTTCCGTAATTTATAATGCATTTTTCGCTGGGTTCATCGATTTTAATATCATTTTCAAGGTATTTGCATATAATAATATTTACGAGATGCAACAAAGGTTCTTCACAGAATTCCTGAGTAGTCTAATCGATTTCTTTGCTCAAAAATTGTAATCTCAGCAGTTGTATGTAATTTAAGGTTCCTGCGACGCCTATCAGTGCAACTCTCGGATGAGCCGATTTCGGGATAGTAAGACAGATATTTCCAGGAAAAGAACAATCCAAACCACAAACTTTAAAGCTGAGTTCACTTGAATGAATAGAAGAAGCCTGGATCACATCAGTAACGTATCCAACAGCTTGAGTAGTTCATGCGAAATGGTTTTAATAACATTTTTTACGTCATTTTTCTTTGCTTTTAGAGCTTTTTATAAAATTTGAAGGGGACCCGGAAAATGATAAATAAAAAAATGTAGATTTTTTCACTTTTCCAACATTTCCCCTTTTCAATGATGTAATCATTTTATGTGTAAGTTGTTTCTAAGTTGTTGTTTTTTTACATTAAATGATATGCTGAGAGCCGGCCTTGCTATGCTCGGTTGCTGATGTGGAATTATCTCCGTTTTTTTACTTTACATTGGGAGAAATAAGGAAACTAGGGGAGGAAACCAGGGTAGGGAAACGGAGAAGCAAGACAGACACACCATGACATCAGTGAAAAAGAAACAAAATAGTAAATGTCGAATAATTCTGAAAATCCATCATATGGACCTGGAATGTACTGGCAATACATAGCAAACTTTGAAGCCTGATTCCCTAAGTTTTTTTTTTTTTTTATATATAAGAAACATTATTTCCTGAACTATTAGAGCTACTGACTTCAAACTCTTAGGCAATCTTTCCTAAGTCAAACTACAACTTTTATCGTAGTCTTTTTATTATATCTATTATTTAAACAAATTACGTTCGTCATAATAATAAAAAATGTGGGTGTAAATATTATAGTTTTAAAATTTCGTATCTACAACAAATTAAAATTTCTTAAAAATCCTATGATAAACATTTAAAATATAGCCAAGAAACTACAGTAAAAAAACCACTCCTCTAGTGCAGGCTATATACTAGTTTGAAGCAAAATGTTCCTTGAATTTAACATTGTAGGAATAGGTCCTTCCGGGTCCCTGTAAGCTTTTAATTGAACGTTTTTGGCGATGTTTTAGGTCATCACAATCCGCCCCCTACTTGTGATTATACCTTGACGATCGACATGATTCAGTTATTAGCGATTTGAATATAAAACACAAATCGATTTCCAATTAGAACTAGAACGATTCTGTTATCATTCTGTAATCTAATTTGTAGGTTTTATTATACAATATTCAACCCTATTATTTACACGATAGGAGTCATTCTCCATGAATATTAATCATTAACAATCCAAACACAAAATAAAAAATACGGAGAATACCTACAAGCCAGTATAGACTGTGTAGCCAGTCGGTACAATGAGCAATATGTCATTAATAGAAACAGGATTTCCATGCACTATCAAATACTAAAATATGCATGCAAACATGCACTATCAAATAGCCAAAATAGCAAAATATGCACGATGCAGGGTGAAAATGGCCATAACATGCACAATCAATTTCTTTCGCATTTAAATTTTTAGTTAAATTGCCTTTTGTAAAAGTAAACAATTAACAAATATTCTAAACGGTTCTGTGTCAAATTCATTCTTTTGCCAGAAAAAATGTTTTTGATACGAAAAACATACCTTTTACGCCACAACACGAAATTGGAGAATATTTCGAAGACGAAATCTAAGCCAATATAAGGTCAAATTCTGTATTTTCTGATTTTTCACCACAATTTTTTTTTTTTTACATTTTGGAGAAATTTTAAGTCATGATTTGTATTTAACCCTTTATGTAATTTGTTTTTAGCAAACTCATCCCAATCTCCAAATATTAATTCCAGACACTTTAATGTCTTCAACAATTTTTAATGACTCCTTTCTACAAAACAATTTGAGAAAAAATCTCAAAACTGCTAAAAAATTATTAATAGTATCCCGAAAATAATTATTTTCACTTCGAGAAAAATTAAAGTTTTTTTTTGTTTCATATCTACTTCATTGATATTGTTTTCTAAGTTTCAGTCTTTCAAATTCAATAATTTCTGCAGCAACATTCGATTTTAGCACCAAATATTTCGACTAGGAAAACTCCACCAGTAGATATATTTTTTTAACTGGTCAATTTTTACAGTGCAGCATTCTTACTTCTTTATTACAGCAGTTGCAATAAATACATTTACTCCAATTCTTACTCCATTTACCAATTCTTTGAGAAGTGTTGCACACGAAGCCTTTGAAGGTGCTATTTTATACTTCACAAATAACTTCACAATTACGAAACTTGTCTTACTTGTCCTTTGCGACATATCACATGGTGTAGAATTATCAAATTCATTTCGCGATCGTTGCTCCCCGTACGTGTACTCGCGTCGCAAATTCAAGTAGTGTAACGAAAGGTTAAAATGTGTAGTATAACAATAAGACAGCTGCGTGCTCTCAGGATCTAAGATCAATATACTATTTATACAAAATATGCGTCAGTTTTAATATTCATAAATTATGGACATAGATAATAAGAAAGTACTTAATATGCTAGATAGGAGTTTAAATATGCAGTATTAATGTAAAAAAATGACCAAACATGCATTATGCATGTATTTCTCCAAAAATCTACCAAAACATGCAAACAAGCACGGAAAAATTATGCATTTTTAGACGAGTTCTTCATGAAACATATATTTATAAACTTTGAAATCTCTACGAAGCTGAAATAAAAACATGCATTTGCTTGGAAATATTGTCTCTAGTCATTAAGATACATTAATTTAAAGAAGACACAGATTAAGTTATCAAAGATTCCGTCCCCATTTCAATCGGTCCGAATTGTAGGTGCCACAAATTATGAAATGAAATGGTTCAAATTTTTACAAGATATTATTATTATTATTATTATTATTATTATTGTTATTATTATTATTATTATTATTATTATTATTATTATTATTATTATTATTATTATTATTATTATTATTATTTATTGTGGAATTTTCCGGCCCCCTAAAAGTGCCGCATGGGGCCGGCCGACCGGCCGGCCCCGCGCTAGGCCACTGGGCAACTTCCACTTTTACCTGGAAGGGCAGGTAGTCGGTCCGCAATTTACATATACCCTTTTCTGGGTCGGTCCGCATTTTACATATGGGTTTAACTAATCTTTTCCTCCTATTCCGCATTTTACATACCCCGGGGATGGAAAGGTAGAGAAAGGAGATGGAAAGGGGAAGCGGAGGATGGGTCCATGCAGCCGTGACTCTCCGGCCTTGACTTGAACTGCGCCTTCTGTTGCCGCGGAGGTTGGTGACCGGGAGCTGGTCGGCTCCTTGGCAACGTAGGCAGGTTCACAATGCAGTAAACCCCCGGAATTCCGATCTAATTGGGGTGTGGCCTGTTCGGATTCAGAAATGGTCGGATTATCCGAAAAATGTACCGCAGATTTACATCTACATCTACATGATCTACAAATACAACTAAAGGATTACCAGACACAATGCAACGTAGCGTGCGATGTGAGAAAATGGCAACGTAGCGTAGCGACATGAAGTGGCAATGTTGCCAACAATGGAGTGAAGTACGTACATAATCAGAGTACTATATCCGCTAATCTGAACCTCGTAAATCCAAAAGTTTGGATAAACCAAACAAAATTCGAAATGCAGGAAGAAGGAACAAAAAACACCTGATTTGTATTAACTTAAATTATGAACGAAAAGGCATGAATACAGTGTCAAACCCAGTTCTGAATACTGTATACTAGAATACACGTTAACAGCAGCGACACAAACTGCTTCAATTCTTCTAAACAATGTAGAAACTATACTACGATTTTTACATTGTTGCGTTTGACCCTTTATGTACTACTCGCGCAACTTTTCTGGAATGATGGATTGAAGAAATGCGATCGCAGAAGGGGATATTAGTTACAAAGTCGGTCACTAAAGTATTTACTGTAATGCCAACCTCTGGAAAATCAAAGACCAATCTGCTATGTGTGCGGCCAGGTCATCGCTCTGGGTAGACAACAGTAGGGACACTAGATAGGAGTTTTAAGTCCCTCCCTTGAAGAACCTGGACCTGCCTCAGACATTCCTTTATATAATGATAATAAAGCTGAAAAGAAGTTCTGGACTATGAAAGCAACTAGCTTCAGTTTCGCGCCAACGAAAGTTTAATGCTTGAAATGTTATCATCAGTGCTGTTTGCTTGCTATCATCAGTGCTCAGAGCTTTTGCCTTCAACTGTTTATTGCTCAAAGGAGGGGGAAGCAAGGTCATCTTTCAAGAAAAGTTGCGCGAGTAGTACATAATCGATCGTATGTGGTAGTTTACTGCGGTTTTTACAGAGCTGCTAGTGAAGTAAAACGGCTGTTATGGTATTATTCAGTGGGAACGTTGAACGCCACCATACTGACGTCACTGTAGCGACGTGTAAGGTCCCGATTGGTCGGCACCGTAACAGGTGATAAAATGTCAAACTCAACAATGTAAAAATCGTGTACCGCAGCAGAGTTTTAATTTCGCGCCCGAAAGTGACTGATCAACTAACAAAACTTTTCGAAGACAATTTTTTTAGAAAAAACTACACACTACTTTCTGAAGACTTACGTTCCTGCCATCTATATATTTAAAAAAATAAGGTATTTTGCCATGGCTTCGTTTAGAGCTTCTACTGAACCGATTGTAGTATTTTTTCCTTTAAATGAAAGAATGTGATCCCTAGATGTGTTATCAGATATTGT
>BLKR01005417.1:0-81385 GCA_011170035.1 Teleogryllus occipitalis
TCTCTTATGTAATTAAGCGATTAAAAGGGTGTTTTGAAAGTGAGATGGTGTTCCAACAATGCAAGAGGCATTGAAAGGTGTCAAGACTGACTGCATTACGATACTTGGAGATAAAGGACAATGCAGAATCAAATATGGAGAGGGCAGGAACTGTGGAGAAGGATCTAAAGAAAAAATTAGGAAACAAACAATTGAAAGTAAAATATTACCTTCAAATAAAGATATTGAAATTTTCAGTTCATGCTTTTAATTAAGTTTGCAGTATATTACTTACATAAATTATTCTGGAAAAATTCTATTTCATTTCATAGGATTATTTCTCATAATCGGATATAGTGAACCAAACATGTTAGTACCCAAACGTTCACTATAACCGGAGTCGACTGTATAAATAATCAAAATGAATATACTTCTTTCTTATAATATAATGAATAAAATCGTATTTAACTCCAATAGTTCGTTACCCTTTACGTTTTACTACGTATTCCGGGAGACTGGTTGGGAGCTTAGAGCTTGTCCCGCCTGGGACGCTGCCCCGCTGGAGGGAGGGTCCTAGTTAGGGGGAAACCCTGCTAGCCGATGGTAGGTCGGCGCCGGATCTCGCCATTCAGCGGGAGAAGGTCACCGCCACTTCCCGAGGAAAAACATGCACTACACTTACGGGAATAATGACCTAAGCTGTAGACGCGCCCGGAAGCACTAACCAACCAACCAAATTTACGCTTACTGTTGGTGCGATTCAGGAATCGGGAATCGGGTTCGTTTAGCAGCAAACTATGGGAAAGCGAGAGCCGTGAATCGGTGCCCCGCTGGTGGGAGAGTCCTGGTTAGGGGGAAACCCCACTAGTCGACGGCAGGTCGGCGACGGATCTCGCCATCCAGCGGGGGAAGATCACCGCCATCTCCCGGGAAAAAAACACTAACGGGACTAATGACCTACGCTGTTGAAGCGCCCGGAATCACTAACCAACCAACCAATCAAAATTACGCTTACTGTTTGTACGAGTCAGGAACCAGGAATCGGGTTCGTTCAGCAGCAAACGATGGGGGAAGCGAGAGCCGCGAAGCAGCGCGGGCTCTCGTGGGAAGCAGGTAGTGGGAATCAGGGGAGGGCGAGCGTGAGCGCGGAGGCAGGCCGACCCGCCGATCCAGCAGCGAAAAAATCCGGGCTGCGGCCCCTGCGAGAAGCCTTCGCTGCGGAGAGGCGTGCGCAAACAGCGGTTTGTTATTTTTAAGCGCGCGGGGCTGCCCGCGGGACGGTCACGTGCGCTAATAAGGGCGCTGGCCCCGATTGGACTGCATATTGGGCGCCCCCCACCCCACTCCCCAGCTTCAACCCCACCCCCACCGTCTCGCTTGGGCGCCGTGCACTGCTCCCAATTGGGTCGAAATGAACACGTGGCAGGATCGGCTGAAGTGGCTCAGGGCATCAAGTGATATCTCTGTAGCGACTCTCACCGGGAGGTCCCAGGGTTCGAGTCCCGACGGTGGTAGGATTTCGACGGTAGGTAGACAGCTAGGTAGTTTGCAGCCACTATGGAGAAGAATTCCACCTGCCGGCAGGTCTGATCGGTTGTTTTGTATGGTTTTCCGATCAATACTAGGCGAGTGACGAAGCTGTAGGTTGACGAACGGGCCATGGACCGGGCATGCTCTTTCTTACCTTTTCCTTGTCCTATTCTCACCCCCTTTTACACACAGACTTGCATGAACTACACTACTACACATGTCGGGAGCCTAGAGCTTGTCCCGGCTGGTGGGAGAAACCTGGAGAAGAAAACCAAGGAAGCGGCGGCGCCAGATCTCACCATCCAGCGGGGTAAAAAATCCGCCACCGCACGTGGAAAATCATGCACTAACTCACGGGTTTACCATAGCAGTTGTCGCTTCCAAAAACACGAAATAATCAATCAACACGTGGCAGGGGCGAATGTTGACAGTATTTCAGGGGGTGGACGATTTCAGTTCGGATTCTCCCCCTACTATTGAGAAAAAGAACAGGATATATTTTAGAAAGTGAATTTCTTCTTGAAATGGGTTTTCCCGGGCTTGATGGAGTTTCTTTAGAATGTATTGCAATCAATACGTGGTAGTGCGTAATTGTTTTAAATAAATTTAGCAAATACAATAAAGGACTGTATTTGGGAGGATAGGAGGGGGCATGGCTCTCTGAGCTCCTTCCATCTTACATTCCCCATCGAGTCGTAGCAGAACTCGTTACGTCCCAAAGAGAAATAGTTTGGAGGAAAAGAATAAGGTTATCAATGTTTTTTGATATGAAGGTTTCGTTATAACTGGTTCGAAGATGTAAAGTAGACTTTAGCTTTCTCAATAGTTTTTTTATAAAACAACATTAAGGAATTAGAAACGTTTTGTAATCGCTTTATTCTGCATTAAAAATAGAAATGATACTGCAAGTGATATACTCTTACGAGAAAAATTATCGTCATTAAAGGATAAAAAATACGTGCCCTTTTTATTTTTTCATTTTTAATGTGGATCCGTTTTGTTTTTGATGCGCTATCCGCGGTGAAATGAGCAGCTATTTTCGAGAGATCGTAACTGAGTATGATTTCTAACAATCGCCTTCAGTAAACGACTGAACGGGCTAAAAAATACTACAATTAAGCCTAATGGCAATGACCAGTATTCGTAACTTTGCAGCTTCCTTTATGATCACCCATTTCTAGTTTTTCTTTCCTTTTATTCACGTTCCACGCTAAAAGCAAAAATCCCGATGCGGTCTAATCGCAAAAAACAGAACTGGTAGTTGAATTCTGGTAGTTGGTTCTAATTTTTTTAAAGAGAGTTATATGGGAGACCCCCCCCCCCAAGGAGCCATCCGTTACAAAAACTAATTGCATAGTTGCTGGCGCAGACCGACATTTGGACTATCAACAACAGCCGTGGAAATGGAGGAGTGTTCAAGTCCCGACATAAAAAGATGGAAATATGAGGACGGAAAGGCCGATTCGTGATGTGTCGGGGAGGGCGGGTCTTTGAGAATGGGCAGGTCGGAACGGATAAGACGCGACCTGATCAAAAACAAGAAGAAATAAAAACACGGATAGAATATTTTACCTTAATTAGTAAAGTATTATCAACCGCTCCCTGTGCTCATACGACTTCTGAGATTTATGCTTTTCCTGTTGAAACAAATGTGTCCCCATATCTATACGTCTCAATTGGTCGTTTAGGAAAGCGATCCCTCCTCTCGAAGGATGTGTGAAGAGCGGGGCCGGAGGCGGGAGAGACGAGGGCGCGGGAAAGCTGAGGTGAAGGAAGCTCTTTGGAGAGACCAATGGCTGCGCCTCCCCCGCAATTAACGTGATTGGTCGTGCAGGTCACGTGGGCGCGCGGAAATGGAGACGTCTGTCCCCGGCAGGCCCTTTGCGCCTTCGTCTCCCTTGCCCTCGCACCCAAGGGCGCTGGCGAGTGTCTCTCCTCCCTTCCATCATAGCCCTTGTGATGGGATCTACACAGCTTCGTTCTTCTTCTAATAGCTGTGGGTTATAACCTCCGTCTTTGGCAAGTTTCCTCCCCCGGGTGAGCACCATTATACAGGTAACCTCTCTTAAACTTCATTGCTAGACAAATGTTTTGTATAAATAAATAGTCGAACTAACGTGCGACAGGAAAGTCCGCACTGAGCTGAGTCAGAGCCTCCTATTATTAATTAGATTTATGTTGATAGCAACCAAATCACTTAGAAACAAATGAAGGGCACAAGACTTCCAGCATATGTTATGATTGTAGTGAATACGCATTTTTTGTTACAATTTCGAATATGTGCTACCAACAAAATTTCTGTTGCTAGCATCTCATTAACAAGGTGCCACTGCGGAGAGACTTTCCTGGCGGACTGTATCGTATTAGCAAAATATTTATTTATACCCACAAAATTAATTTTGTAAAAAGTTACACTACGATTGGGGAATTAATCATCGTTGTCAAAACCAAATACTTTTTCAGTGTTGTTACTTCTTTGTTTGTTTTAGTATTATCTTTCGTCTGTGAAAATTATACAGTGAAATGGCGTCATGTCAGTAGAACTCAGTATATTGTCGGGCAATTTCAACAAATTTTCAGTTCTCGTTTTTATCGATACCGCATTTTAAATCCGGCGAAACCGGATAGTAAAATTTGGATTGACCGCACGTATTCTTGATCCCAAGAAATTTTCATGCAATTTTCCCTCTCATTTCCCTCCCCAGAAAACTTATTTTTACTCTTTCTCGCTTTCCCTCTTTTCTCTTTCTCTCTTTTTCTATTTCTCTCTGTTTCTATTTCTCTCTTTTTTCTCTTTCTGTCTTTTTTCTCTTCATCTCTCATCTCTCTCCATCTCTCTCTCTCTCTCTCTCTCTCTCTCTCTCTCTCTCTCTCTCACACACACACACACACACACACACACACACACACACACACACACACTCTGCGTATTTCTCGTTCTGTCTCTACGCGTCTCTCCTTCACTCGTATCTCGTTCTCTCTCTCCGTATCTCTCTCTACAGTTCACTGCGTATCACTACGATCTGCGTGAGGATCAATCATGTTTTGGGATAATTTTTTTAATCCGGTGGCATTCTTACAAGAAGAAAGGTGAAATAAAACAAGTTTCCTTGGCACGGCCAAGAGCACGCAGACCCCGGAGCGCGTGCAGGGCGCCCGCAGCGGCTGAGAGCGTCGGGGAGCGAAATATGCAAACGCGGCGCGAGCGGCCACGCGTCGCGGCGTCGCCGTGGAAACGTATTAGTCGCTCTAGCAACATAATGAGCCTGGCTGCTTGTGTGCGCGGCGCCGCGCCGCGCGGTGGGTGGCTGGGGGTGGGGGAATATGGCGGCCCCTCGCCGGATTAGGGCGCGGCGAAGGGGCTGCAGGGGTGCGACGGTCAAGGGCTCTGAAGGGCCCGGGGAGATGAAGGTGGAGAGGAAGGGAATTTCTGGGAAGGAAGGCAGTGCGCGTTAATGCGAGGTGAAAGAAGGGGAGGTAGAAAAAAGAGGAAACACGTGTCTCGTGAGGCAAAGATAGAGAATAAATGATATATAAAATTCACTTTTCTATTTTAATAAGTCAGTTATGGTCTTTGTGGTGTCTTTTGCGATAAAAACTATAATTGAATTCTGTGTACTGAATTGCAATAAACATCAGTCATCAGTAGGTTGTTTTTTCTTGTTCCTACCACGTTTTATTGGACAATCTTGGATATCCCATTTATTAACTGGTTTAACATTATTCGTTATTTATGCACCATATTTCATTACTTCAAGTATAAATTTCTTTTTTCCTTTTTCTATATCATCCTTACCCTATTTGACATCTCGTCGACGAATGTAGTATATTTTATAATGTTAGTTTCTATTTTATAGTATCTGTTCGTCTCCGTTACTTCCATTTTCCTCCACCACTACATTTTTCTATTAGCGGAACAGGTGTCATATTTTGTCTCAACTTTAAAAAATTTATTGGTTCATAATATCTCGCTCTGAACATGTATAGTTTCATAAAAGTATATTTAAGTTGTCAACAGTTTCCGTGTTTATACTATTTTCAAAGCATTTAAATATACACATTAACTCTTAAGAATCTCAAACTAAATGTGGGTGTTCATAAACGAGGGTTTAAAATCTCTATATTTATGAGTACTATTTGGAAACTAATAAGGCATGCAAATAATGCATTTTCCAATAGTTGGACACGACCTTATATGGTCCCATTTTGCGTTGTTAATGTGTCACTGCTGGTGGCGCCTCGGTCTTAAAAATAGTCTAAAGTAATGGAAAGAACCATCAATGTCCAGTCGATTTATGGATGTATGTAAAGTCTCAACTGCGCGAGAAGGAGCGGAGGTGTCGCGTACGAACAAAAAAGTAGTTACGAAGACCAGTCTGCGAACGTACGGCACGTCTCGCCTTCACACGACATAAAACTCGTAAGTATTTTGAATCTCGCGATAGCAGGAAGGCCGTTACCGATTTAACGACGGAGAACCATCGTTTGGTTCGACGCGCCCCTTTTCCCATTCCCATGGAACCCCAACACTCCCTGCTCTCTTGTAGGGCCCCCCACTGTCTGTAGGTGATATCTGATGCTTGTGTCACTTTTTACCATCCGTCACTGCTTTCTCTCTACATTTCATCACCTTGCGCCCATACACATTCCTTCGTGTTAATTCATTCTAAACGATAATTGTAGAGATATTTCATTTTAAATTTGCTACCGGTCCAAATTTTCTTCGAAAGGTTCTGGAAAGATGACTCTTTGATTCCATCCGATAAGAGCAATGCCATCGTCTTAATTTTAATTCTGGCTGCTCTCGTGCTTCTGGTCTTAAGATTTTTGTGATATGTGAATTGCTTCCTCACATTTCCCTCATTACTCCATTGCCTTTCGTACTTCTCCTTACTTCAGTAATTTCCGGTCTTTATAAACTTGATTTCGTATGACATCTTTTACCTATTTCCGGTCCTTTCATCTCGTATCATTTCTATTCTTTCACAGTCTTCCTCGGGCTAGCGTAAACCAATCTCCAGATTCGTTCATGTATAATGTTCTTTTAATATTGTTTCGCTGAAAAAGCTCGTTTTTATTGTGTTGTGCAACCCGTCGTTTGCTTACCATCCCTGACCACTACAACGCATGAACCAAAAAGAAACTTCTTTGGCGTGCTGTCGCACTCACAGCTCATTATTAGTTATTGTTTCAGAGTGAGATTCCTGTCTTTATCAATTCAGTTTACTTCCACATTCCACATTAAGTGAAGGTTATCAAGGATCTATTCGATCCCCGGCCGAAGGAATTTATGGATGATAATTATGTCGAATTTCCAATAGTGGGGTATATAGTGATGTGAGTTTGTCTCCCAAGATGAAACACCTATGATGGAGCGAGGAAGATGAAAATATCAGTTCCATCCTCATCGTCACCCTCCGCCGTCACCCTCCGCCGTCGCCCTCCGCCGTCGCCCTCCGCCGTCGCCCTCCGCCGTCGCCCTCCGCCGTCGCCCTCCGCCGTCGCCCTCCGCCGTCGCCCTCCGCCGTCGCCCTCCGCCGTCGCCTCCGCCGTCGCCCTCCGCCGTCGCCCTCCGCCGTCGCCCTCCGCCGTCGCCCTCCGCCGTCGCCCTCCGCCGTCGCCCTCCGCCGTCGCCCTCCGCCGTCGCCCTCCGCCGTCGCCCTCCGCCGTCGCCCTCCGCCGTCGCCCTCCGCCGTCGCCCTCCGCCGTCGCCCTCCGCCGTCGCCCTCCGCCGTCGCCCTCCGCCGTCGCCCTCCGCCGTCGCCCTCCGCCGTCGCCCTCCGCCGTCGCCCTCCGCCGTCGCCCTCCGCCGTCGCCCTCCGCCGTCGCCCTCCGCCGTCGCCCTCCGCCGTCGCCCTCCGCCGTCGCCTCCGCCGTCGCCCTCCGCCGTCGCCCTCCGCCGTCGCCCTCCGCCGTCGCCCTCCGCCGTCGCCCTCCGCCGTCGCCTCCGCCGTCGCCCTCCGCCGTCGCCCTCCGCCGTCGCCCTCCGCCGTCGCCCTCCGCCGTCGCCCTCCGCCGTCGCCCTCCGCCGTCGCCCTCCGCCGTCGCCCTCCGCCGTCGCCCTCCGCCGTCGCCCTCCGCCGTCGCCCTCCGCCGTCGCCCTCCGCCGTCGCCCTCCGCCGTCGCCCTCCGCCGTCGCCCTCCGCCGTCGCCCTCCGCCGTCGCCCTCCGCCGTCGCCCTCCGCCGTCGCCCTCCGCCGTCGCCCTCCGCCGTCGCCCTCCGCCGTCGCCCTTCGCCGTCGCCCTTCGCCGTCACCCTCCGCCGTCGAATCGGGAGTCGAGGGTTCGCGTTGCGCAGCGTTTCCTCTTGTTTTTTATTGCGTCTGCCGATTTACGTCGCCGGACCGAGGGCCGGGGCTTTAAGAGCCACTCTTGCGCCAGTGGCCGGGGGCGGGGGCGCAGCGGGGGCGGGGTGGGAGGGGCGGGGCGGTGTCCGCGTGAGCTGCAGTTTACGAGCGACGTGTGCGCGGCGGACGACGGAAGACCGACGACGCTGCGATGGCACACGTTTGGCCCCAGTGGGCCAAAAAACGCGCTGCCAAAAACGTAGGAAAATAAATACTGCAACCAGTCAAAATTTGACGGTAACTAGCTAAGAAGAAAACAACTGCCAATCCGGTGGCCGAGATTGCTAAGGCAGTAGTGGCGAAGCGATTTCGGACCGAAGGGTCGCGGATTCGAGTTCCGTCCCAGGCATGGTTGTATTTGTGTTCATTTCACTCCTTATCATCGTCATATCGTTTCATCTTCATAGTTACCATACCGTTAACCCCAAAAGTGTTCGACAATGATCTAGATGTTGATGCGACCTTAAATAGCAAGAAAAAAACTGAGATAAAACTAATTTATCTTCTTAGTTAAAAAACTCGCAGTCTTCGCCTTGCTAACTGTAATCTCGCAATAACACAAACAGGCTCGCACGTGTTAGACAACTGCTTTCGGGAGATCGATTGCAACTTGCAACAACGAAAGTGCGGCGGTGCACTGTTCCACTAGAGGAAATCCTGGAGAAGGAAATTCCTGAAAGCAGACGTGCAGGTCAGCGTAGAATCTGATGTTCAAGTAGAGGTGGAACATCACCGCTTCCAGGTTACACTCGCAAAACTAGTGACAATATTTGACACTAGCTTTTCAGCTAGGTCGAATTCAGTCGCTGTCTGAAGAATTGTAGCGGCTCTAATCGGTAGTTTTCTTGGTTTCTCCGATCAACACTAGGCGAAGTTGGAGCAGTACCCTAACAAACGAACCACGGACCGCGCGCGATCTTTCCTTCCTCTTCCTTGTCCTATACTCACCCCTTACATGCACTACACTACCACACATGACGGGAGACAAGTCGTGGACTTGGAACTTGTCCCGGTTGGGACGGTGCCCCGCTGGTGGGAAACCTGGGTAGGGGAAACCCCGCTAGTCGACGGTAGGTCGGCGCCGGATCTCACCATCCCGATGGAAAAACATGCACTACACTGACGGGACTAATTACCTCAGAAGTTGAAGAGCCCGGAATCACTAACAATCATTCAAGTATTCACACCTTTTTGTCAAAGGACTTGAGGAATGGTGAATGGGGAGAGGTAGGGATGAAGCAGCGGAATTTGACTACAGCCAAAGGAATGGAATTGCTGAATCATCACACACTGAAGATCAGCACACGTCATCAGGAGCGACAACAATAATTGGAATAAAATCTTTTTAGAATAATAAGGGGGTCAGGGATTCAGAACTCAAGGATGTTGACAATTCGTGAATGCGTTCGTGAAATGAACTACAGAAGGTAGACGTGAGACACTTTCAATGTTTGTCATTTTTCGTCGTCAAGATATCTCCGAAGATCGTGTTAATTAGAATTAAATGACAAAGATTATATTTTATGAACATTTACAATTTTTTTCTTTTCTGCTTTTAGTAAGTAAGAAAGATATTAATTTTCTGATAATGATAATTTCTAATTCTGATAATGAGATACACGTGAAGGTAATCTGACACCTTTCAAGGCTGCAAAAATTCAGTTGATTCGTTATTACCTCAACATCTCAGTACAAATTAAGTATAATTGTTTTATTATCGAGTTCAGGGGTATACTGTTATGAGTTGGCAACTATGACGTCGTAGACCGGAGGTCCTTGTTCTGGTTTCCAGTTTTGGGGTAGAGGGATATACTGTCACATCATCGGAAATGCATCGAGGCCTACCACTGTTTGGATGAGAATTTTAGTCTGCCTGGTCAGATTGAAGGTTCCTGTGATATCCTCCGATCAGTTCTTGGGGGATCCAGCAACAGAACACAAACACGCACTACACTTACGGGCTTATTAACCTAAGTAGTGAACACGCGCCATCCAGTGAGGGAAGATCACCGCCACTTTCCGATGAACAATATGCACTACATTTACGGGACTAATGACCTCGGAAGTTGACGCACTCGGAATTAGTAATCAATCAATCAACAATCGAAAATAATATGTACTCATTCGCATACTCTGGTGTCCTTAGCGACCTACCCTCTGCAACCCGCCTTACCTCAGAGACGCCGAGGCGAAAGGGTCCCCCCGACACCCTCCGCCGGTGGGCGTGACTCCGCGAGGGCGATGCGTCCGCGTGGATGTAGGGGGCGTGCGGGAACGGACAGCGCCCAGCAGCACATGGCGCTCTCCAGGTTTAAAACAGAAACGTGTCTTCATAATTCAGATTTATGACGAACGCGGCGCGTAAGCGTCCTTAACCGTCCGCGCGCGCCGGCCGTTAAAGTCTCTATCGGCGGACGTCCGCCGGCGTTATACGACCGAGCGCCGACTCTTTGTCACCTTGCTGTTCTTTGCCGGGCGCCGCTCGCGCACAAAGTGACCATCACAGCTTTTCGTGGGCGTGTTACGACTGGTGCTGCGGATGAATTTGGAAGACACTGTGTGACAGAAACTGGCGTATTAAATTATTCTTTCTGCAACATCTTCCTGGAATTTTGTTCGTAAGGTTTTATCTATAAATTACCTTACCCGTTTTTGTTAGTGATTTTTAATTTATGGGAACTTTTGTCACCAATGATCCAATGTGTCTGTAACACACGGCTAATATATCGATAGTACCATTTATATTTCGCTACACAAGATGAAATGTAAACTATATAACGTACACGATTTCGAAAATAATTTCGAGAATAAATTAAGTTGCATCAAGTAATTTTATAACGCGTTCCTCTTTGGCAATTCCAAAAGACGATATTTATATTGCTATATTTATAAAATATTGGTTTCTATACCAATTTATATTTTTAAAATTGTAAAGAACCATTGATATTTGCGATTATTAAAGGTAAAACATGAAGTGAAAATGTTTTATTAAAGACACTCATTGCAATAACTGTTTGAGGCACAAATTACAGTGAATAGCAGAGTATCTTAATGTAACTTATTGTTTTGTCATTAATTGAGACATTGTGTGGAAATTTTAGCGTTTTTATCGGTTAAAAGCAATTATATTCAACATTGTTAATATTTACTGCACTGAAATATAAAATCAGTTACGTCTGGAAATTCTTAAGTAAATTTGTTGACAGAACGTGTGCATGCATTGAAGTACTCATTAAGTATGTTCACGTAACCACTGGGACATAAAAAAGGAAAGTGCATGTGTCGTTACTGTAGCCAAGCGTTCATTGCGCTCGTAAGCAATGCCCCTGCTGGTCCTTATCTATCGCTGACTTATAGCATTACGTGACGCAGCAAACGCAGCTTGTACATGTTATGAAAGAATTACAACCTCTTCTTCTGATTTCTTTGATATACTTTGAAAACGTCAATGGTTCACGACTGGCATATTAAAAAGAATAAAACCTGAGTGGTCATTCAGTTTTAGTCGTGAATGTAAACTTTAGCAGCTGTATGTATGCAAACAGACGTAATAATAATATCCCATCAACCTTAAGACAAGGTTCAACGTGTGAATCCAATAAATCGCAATTTCTGCTATTGTAAATATGCACTTAATATAATGAGGTGTTAAGGAGAAAAAGAAGAAACGTGTATTATCTCGAAATTAAGAAATTGAAATAGAATTTATTCATTTTCAATGAAAAAAGATGTTTCCTTCTTTAATATTTATTTTAGATGCTATAGAATATACTATAAAGTAATGCTAAAGAGTAATGTATGCTGTTTCGGATTCACGTTGTAACTCATGATACTAATTAGTGACGGACTATGAACATATTTCGTAAAGGTCATTCAATGAAAAACCCAATTTTAAATGAGAGACACTATCTCTTGAACTCTATTCATATTGATTGCTTATTATTTATGAAAATTCTTAAAATTAAATGATTAAAAATATGAGGAATATTATAGCGGAGTCCTTCAAATATACAAATTGGAATTTAACTATTCTAGCACATTTTTAGGGTTTATAATTTGAGAAACTTTTTGTATTATTTATAAAAAAGAGAAAATATTGAAAAATAATTAAAACGAATTTAAAAAATAATATAAACGTAGACATTTATTTTATTTTTAAGAACTCCATGCGGAGTTTCGTGTTCCTGACCACATTAAAAATCCAAAGTTAGAAAAATCCAAAATTCCGCGATAAAGCTTGGTGGTGCTAGTATTTTTAAAATTGTTTTGCCCTTTTGAGAGTTACAAATCTAGTCGTTGCAGGTGACTTTCAATACACTCAATGCGCAATGTTCAATTTTCCCTGCGACGTTGTAGGATTCTGTGAAGATACGACCTTATTTTTCCTAGTACTTTTGAAGTAATTGGTAATTATTGAATTAATGCTTTTAATAATATCTCAAGAAACAGATAAGAACAGATACTCTTAAGAGGGGAAGAACTTGTTTCCAAAATAGTAAAAATAGGATATTTTAATCAATATTTTTGTGGGAGGTAAATGGGAAAATTATAAAGCCCCACGATTTATCAGTTACAGAAAACCAACTGTTAAAAATACTCAGTGATAGAAGCCAAGTCCGCACTGTTTAGACCATGATGTCTAAGTTACTAAATCATTAAAGTACAAACCTAAGAAGCTCCACGTATAATCAGTTATAGTATTATTTTGCTAAAATTGTAGTAATTAAAATTACACGCCATTGAGAGACGTGTTTCTTTAAAAAACCGTTCTTGGAGGTTGGCAGCCCTGAGGAGGCGCTGAGTGCCTCCCCGTCAGACGCGAAGGAGTTCGCTTCGAAGAAGATCCGAGCGAGCTTTCAAAGACGGTGACGCAAGGAATAGCACGGGCGAGTGGCAGAAAGCTCGTGGAAAACGGCTGAGAGATGGGGCAACGCAAATACGATCGTTGTAAAGAAGTTAACATGTTTTGTGCATTTGTGTTCGGGAGGCGGGCGTAGCGGTTTCGATGTTAAAGGTGATGTATCTTGTCAGGATCACTCCCAGTTCGGTTTGTGAAGTCTGTGTGGATCCGGTAGAATTCATAGTAACTTTACCTGTTAATTTTAGGAATAGAAGGTGAGATAAGTCCTCAATATTTAATAAAATATTTACGTAGTCTACTGCATATATTTTACTGCATTTTAGTATATTACACAAAAATGTTAAATGATTCACAATAAAATTGTAATAAGTAAAATGATATTTATTTATTAACAATACTCTGCAATTCTGCTTTGATTTGAAATCATGAAAATATTTCGTGTTACATTTACACGACGTTGATTGAGAGCGTACAAAAATGACAGAATTTTAAAACCTTTTACCGGTATGATAATACATGTATTTGACGTGCACACGAATGGAAACTAAAATCTCGTTATGTCACACTTACTGTGATCATTAGAATGCTCAAAAAAATGGATAAAAATTACACTTCCGTTCTGTTAGTGTTTTTGCTATGTGTGTCTGCCTACCCATCCCCTTCCCTCCCTTTCCACTATTTTCGTATCAACCTCTTCAGTTTGACTGCATTTATCTCTCCTCTTTACTATCCAGGTCTTACGGACCTCTTCCTTCTTTATTCCTCTCTCTCTCTCTCTCTCTCTCTGATTCTCAGTTGTTAGGTTTTTCAACTATACGTTGAGTGAATAGTTTTCGATGGATGGTTGATAATGATGATTTAATTGATGGAGCAATGGATCAAGAGAAATAATGGATCCATGCGAAAATCTGTCGCAAATCTGCTTTGTTCATCACTATTTACATATGGATAGACCAATTTTTAAACCCTATATCCGAGAGGAAGAAGATAAGCCAAATGTGCACTACGCCACGGATAAATAAAATCTATCAAAAAAATTTATCCGTTTTTTTAATAAAAAATGTCCCCAAAGCTTCATTTATAGTACTTCCTAGAGTTAAAATATCCATTTCAAATTCAAGGGAACGCGACGCCAGACATCGATTGAGAAATATCCATTTTAGTGAACATTCTGCTTATGATTTAGCAGCTAGCGTTGTTCACAGACAGACGCACAAGCAGATGGACGGACGGAAATTTTGCCATAAACTAAATTCTCGTTATCAAGGACCCAGAAAAAAGTGAAACTCTGGCTACACAACGTGTTATAGGAAGTTATTTTATGATACGTACGTCCTTCAAATTGAACGTAATATCAAGGGCCTTGAGTACGAATTTTTCTGCCAAAATATCACCATTTTTTTCTGCAGTGTTTCATAACTTTCTCTATTCTACATACGTTATACGTAATATACTACCTACGTAATATGCGAGAGAGTAAAAATTGAGCAGTCAATGAATGTGAGTGTGAAAATAATAGATAACATTTGCAATTTAAAAAAATAGTATTTCTCACATATATCGACTACTACAATATTTTGATTAAAAATTATAAATTATCCCTACCCGGCGAGGGCCCCTAAGCACGTGACTTGTCCCCCTATGTACCAATCCACCCCTGCGAGTGACCGACGCGCCGGGCAGCAAAGTTGCGGTGTCCGCTTGGCGCTGCACTCTCGCTGCGCAGGTGCCTGCCGGAGTGGCGGCCTGTTTGCTTGGATGCTCACGCCCCGAAGCCGCCGCCGCCCCCAAGGCAAATACGCTCTGCGGTGGCGGCGGCGCGGCGCCCGGCGGCGCCCATGCACGTGCGTCGACACGCCCGGCGGCGCCGACCAATCCCCGCTCCCAAATCGCTCCTAGCCGCGCCACATTCTGCGAAATTCGCGGAAGGTATATCGCAGGGTAACTACAATACTGGCAGCGTATAAGCGACGTGGCACCACCTACATGATAGGTAAATGAATCGAAACATTAACACTTACCGGCTATGACGTATCTTAATATTATTTTCATAACCTTCGCCAAACCGAACTTTATCGCTTCCACGACTTCGTGCGAGAAAGATGAATGGCAACGCTAAAGGCCGCTCCACAATAGCCCGCGAATGAGAACGGGATGTGATGGCGAGGACGGGAACGGGAGATACGTGAGTTTCACAATAAACGTCAACGGGAAGAGGAATAGCGGTATGAACCAGTAGCGGCTAAAACGAGAACTTTAAGAAACAGGTGTCGAAACCAAAGCACTTCTAGCTATGTTACTCTTCGCATTGCCATCTGTCTGATGTGTTTGCGTGAGCTGCTATGAATAAAAAATACTTTAAGGAAAGAATGTTAATTAGAAGAATATAACTATAAGTTCAAAGAATGCCAAAACTACTACGAACTTACGGATAATGCAACTACGAGAAACTAAAATTTTGTCAATAAACAAACAGCTCCAACGTACTTTAACGAAACATTTTTTTCAAATGTGGCAAATTTTAATTCTAAGTGTTAATATGAATAGTAAAACAATTATACTATCATTACTAAAAATAACTAAAACAACCCAACAATGACTAACAAATTATTGATTCAGTGGTGAGTTGTAGTTGACATTCACATAATTGAAATGATTGAAGGCGTTGTCATTGTCAACAACAGTATTTATTTAGAAAAAAAATTTAAAATAAATACTATTGTTGACAATGACAACGCCTTCAATCATTTCAATGACTAACAAAACCCGCCTCAAACCACAGCCTCGAAAATCCACGCTCTAACCTCAATATCGCCCTGCACACTCAATTCCGTTTCAGACCAGTGTCGACTGTCGCGCGCAGTTCGCGCGCTCGATCAGCTCGATCATCTCATCTTACCTCTTATTTCACCACTTCTCCATGAACAAATATTTCACTCATTCCAGGAGTGACCATAAATCTTCGACCCTGGAATCATAACAAAGAGGTATCGAGTTGCTCTTACAATATAAAAGTACCCAGTGAGCCAGTGAGGAACTTAGTTGTTACCTAGTGAGATTGTGGCTCAACCCACTGATGAAAGTTCTGGAGGAGGATTAGACACGTCCATCCGTAAGTGTTTCTATGCCTTGTACGCTCACGTATGAAGTTGGTGCATTAGGAAAGTGGGGGCTTAAATCTTCGGAACGAACAGAGCCCTCTTGGCTCCCTGGAAGTACCGTATCGCCGAGACAAAACTTCCCACTTGGGCGGAGTTGAGTTAGGACCGAATTGAGTCGGTATCGATAAGTTAAAAGCACGGTCAGGAAATTGGGGACCCAAAGGTGTTTGAGATTTAAATGTCATCAGTTTACGCCCACCATTTTGAAACCCACAAGCATCATGAGGATCCGTAACGCCACAACAGACTACCGATCATTCCTTAAAGTTCGAGACTCGTTGTTGGCAGTGGGACAAAACTGCAGCTGAACGTCGCTAATTAGAAATACAAAGGTTTCCAAAACCATAAAGGACATTTTTTATTATCATATGGGTTTAGAATTACCTTTTTGAGAATAAAGTGATAAGAATAAATTCTTAACAGTAATAAGGAAATATATAAAATGTCAGTAATGCTAAATAGAATAAACGAAACTAATATTCGTTTGATAACAAAGTATATGTAATCTGTTCCTTCCTAAAAGTGTTTCGTTGCATGCCATGTTTCTGTAGCAGTCCGTCTGTGTGAGAAGCTTCAGTGCACGCGGCGAGTGGCAGTAGGTCACGCTTCCTCTGCGACCCGACGCATCGCGGCGTCCTCGGAGCTGCCCGGCATTGTGCCACGTGCCGGCGATACCCCCACAAAGACCACGGGCGCCTCCCTTCCGCACGATAAGGCGTCGCGACGCCTCTTGGTGCCGTCGGGCATCGCAGGCGGCCTCCGTCGGGGCACGCCGCCCGCGGGGTGGCTGTCACCTTGACCCTTCCCCACCTGCTTTCGGTAAAACTGCTCCCGCCGCCGTACCCCGCTGCCCCCGCACCCAGTCAACCTCAACGCCGTCCTCCGCATCACCATGGCCCCCGTCACCAATGCCACTCTTGCTCTCTCTTCCCTTTAGGCCAGCGTCGAACCCTCGCCACCCTTGCTTTAAATATAGCCACCGCTTTCCTCCCTCTGCCCTCACAGACATCGCCTATTTCACTGCTCCACCCAGCCCTGTCCTGCTGTCACCCTCTCTCTCTCTGTCTGTTTGTCTGTCTCCCTGCCACTCTTGGTCTCTCTTCCCCCTAGGCCAGCGTCGAACCCTCACCACCCTTGCTTTATATATAGCCACCCCTTTCCTCCCGCTGCCCTAAAAGACATCGCCTACCGCACTGCTCTACCCAGACCTGTCCTGCTGCCGTCCTCTCTCTCCCTCTCTCTCTGATTCTCCGCCATCCTCCTAACTGCAATGCGCGATGTATCCGCAGTCCTTGCCTCCCCCACCAGCTCCACCCGTCTGACTTCCCCGCCCACCCTCCTGCTCCCGCTATCCCCATCACTATGCTGCCACAGAGATCCCTGTGTCTCCGTCGTCCTCTCTAACACCGCCACCACCTTCCCAGCTGTCCCCGCTGGCCCGTCTGGCTCCGCTCCCTCCCTCCTCCCTTCACCCCCTCCGCCCCTCTCACGTACACCCTACCATCCTCACTGCCACACCCCCCGTACTCGCCTATGTCCCACAGACACACCTAGCCACCATCGCCCGTCACTGACTTGGTCCCCCTCTGTCCCTTTCACCCAGTGGCTCGTGTCTCCTCGCCGCTGTCTCCGTTATGCACACTGCCCTCGACGCCTCCATTGTTCTAACCGCCCTTGCGTCGTCACCAACTCCATCTCCGCCTCCACCTCTCCCACGCACTGCCAGGCCAAGAGATTGCCCCCACCCCCTCTTTTGCCCTCGTCCCCACTGACTCGTTCATTGCTCCCTCCACAGTCATCACTCCACAAACTTCACTGCCGCCGTGGTCACTCCAGACTCCTTCAACCACGTCCACCCATTGCAGCCATCACCGTTACCCCTATCGCATCCACCACCTTCTCCGCCACCGCCGTTGCGAAGCCTACTGTCGCCACCACCATTATAATCGCCAGCGCCGCCGCCAACGCTATTGGCCCCGCCGCCCCAGGTGATAGATAGGGCGAGAGGCGGCGCGCGGGGCGTAGGCCGGGCTGCGGCGGCGTGCAAGTGCAGTGTTTGCCTGGCTGCTGCACCGGGGAATTATCGTAAATCTGCAGCGCGCAAACAGAGGCGATGCGCCCCCACTGGACGACACCTGTCGCCCGTAGCACCCTGCAGGCGCCGCTGCGTTCGGTGCCCGCGCTCACTTCGCCGCCTGCGACGTTGCCAAACGCGCAGAGGATCTTGACTTTGCTGGAACGTTTATTTCGATCTTCGTTCTTTTGATATTTAAACATCAATACATTTTCTTTTTATGCAGGAGTAAATGTGTTCGTTCGTTTCTATAAAGTGGCTGCCACGTGCGATGCTGGTGTCCAGAATCTTCGTCACATCTCAGAGAGAACAGATGTAAAAATTTTGATGTTTAAAGTACCGATAGTTCTCCCATTCAGATACTGAGATTTTTAATTCTTAATATTGTCTCAAATGACTGCGGAGGAAATGTGTAATTCATTTTAATTGTGGTCAGTATTTACTGAAGTAGTTATTGTGAAATTTAAGGATGCCCACTTCCAATCCATTCCAAGAACCTACAAGCAAAAAGAAAGTATATGTAACATTCAGGAATTTAGAAAGTATATTCATATGTCGTGTGTTGTAGGTTTTTGTTTAAAATATAGGTTTACTAGGAATCCTAGAGTTCGTTTGAGTTGTCTTGTTTAATATAGTACATAAACAGAATGGAATAAATACTATTCCCATTTCCAGTATCACAGAATTCTTCCTTTTTATGTGATGATATAAAGCAGAAGAAAGTGGTTTTATTGTACGATTTTTACCAAAATTTCAATTTTTTTATTTTCCTTCCAAAATCTTTTAATTATATTCATTTTCCATTTTGCGCGCAATTCAGTGTCTTGTCGTGCCCAAGGCTAATGTTTGCATGCGAGCATTTTAAGTATTTTGCCTGGAAGGAAGATATAAACCATTCTTTCATAAGTTTGTGTGTGCTATAAAACTGCTATACATTAAAGAGAATGAGGTCAAATATCCGTCGCTAAACTTGGTCGCCGTTCTTGATGCGACCGACGCATGCAACGTTCCTCCCGGAGGAGATAGATCGTGTTGGAAGCGGGGACCTCATAAATCATCGCATTATTGCAAATTATATTCAATAACGACGACTTCCGCTGCAACTAAATTAGGGCAGAAACAACGCAAAATGATGGCGTAAAAGGACTAATGTGTGCACAGCCGGAATCTAAAATTAGCCGAAACTAACTAAACAAGGCTCTAATTTCGGGGTAAACATTTGAGTAACTGCTAAATCGGGCGAGAGTTGCGCTCGCAGCGCTCCCGGCGGGACCGACATGAACCATTGGCGGCGCCACGCGCTCTCTAGCGGACGAACCAGCCACCGACTGCGCGTTCGCGAGCGCGGAAATTTATCGATCGCGCCCATTTCGGTCTGTTTACGGCGTGCCACCACAGCGCACCACACGTCGAGAATCAACTATTTAATTCATGCGATGGTCTGTCAGGTCGGAATTAATACAATATCGCTTTTTTAGCTCGCCCTGAATATCGAAATAGCATAAATTAGCGATAAATATTACGGCTCCGAAAAAAAAAGTGAAGGGAGCAGAGCGACGTATCGCAAATCAATTTTAATGGCAAAGTATGCTAATGCCACAATGCGCTCCCCTCTTTTGGATACAGATGTATGCCACCATTTACATGAGAAACGCCGCGCGTACGTTGTCGCTAAACGGGACGCGTGCTATCACCGGAGGCCGAATAGTTGGGAGCGTGTAAACAACTCAATTTTGGGCTTTATTTGGAATTTTTAGCGCTCGTACGTTGGCAGGTAGGTGCCTACCTCCCTCCGGCGCGTCGGGGAATTCCCGGAGGTCTGGTCACGAGGGGACATGGCGATAGCGAGCGGACCCTTGAACAAAAGCGCAGCGCTTCCCTGTAGTCGTCCAGGGGACGTCTTGTCGAGGGAGGGGAAAGGCGAGATAACGTTCGCGGACGCCATTAGGAAATATTTTTATTAGAGGAGCCACCCGGAATTGCCCACTTCCCCCCCGAGTTAATGGATGCAAAGCAAACCTTAATTTTTTTACGGCCGGCAACACGTACATATTTCCGAGCTATTCCCCCTCGCTAGGCGCACAGTGAGCCGAAATTATTTCAAACGAAAGTGATCGTAAGGCTTTTTCATATTTTGGAACAAGTATTTATATAGGACAAATTAAAAGACTGTAGAATGTACTAGATCTAAAACAACGTACGAAGAGTCTTCCTATTTTTCATTTTATTTAAGTTTTTTTCTTCCCAACATTTATTTTCACAAACAAATTTAGCTTCTTACATTTTTCATTAAAAATGAAATGAAACTAATTACACAAATTCATCGACATTTTAGGTTCTCTTTTATTTACTACTTTCAGGAAGAATTTTTTTTGCATGATTATTATTGTATCTGTACCAAGGATGGAGCAAATGACGGCCGCTGGAAATTATATCGCAATATCATCGCACCAGCATTCTGTTTAAACGCTACTTCTGCTGAAATATTCATCATATTTAATATATTCAATATATCAGTATTCAATACCAAGTATTCAATATACAGTAAAGTATTCAATATATCGAAAATTATTCCAAATCACAAGAACATTACACATTTTGGAATTACAGTTTAAAGAGAAGAGATAATATAATACTTTCAAATCTCGTTTTTACTGTGATGAAATACTCGTCGTAATGTGATGCACTCTGTGGTCTTCTGAATTTACGACAGTAACACTGAGATCTATTCAGCTTACAGCGCAGCGGGTCCGTGATCTTATCCCCCTCATTTGAACAGTGTATGTAAACGAAAATGCTTTGGAAAAGACACATCATATTCTCTTATTTACACTCGCACTGCTGCACTTTACGAATACATCGACAAATATGTCGACGTAAGCTTCCGCGACGCGTCAGTTGTGTCTTCGTTCTTCGGGAGACAACGTGTATCGACAAGCGTTGCCAAAATGTCGCTCATTATACAGCCACTGTCTTCAGAGAAAATACATTTGCCCTGAAAGTGGTTTTAGTATGACAGCTGAAAGGTTTGCAACACTGTCTTGGATGTGGCGTGATCCGACAGTCAAGACTCCATCAAGAAGAAGGTTTACCATTATGTAAATGTAATATTCATACAAAGTAATAAAGACGTACTAAATAAATACATAGATAAATGCATCGATAAATACATAAATAAATACATAAATAAATGCATAAATAAATAAAAACCCATATTTATGTATTTATTTAATTACGTACACATTTATTTATTTATTTTTTTATTTATATGTTCGTAGACGTATATATGTACACAGACGTATGTACACAGGTGTAAACAAATGAAGTTACGAAAATTATATTTATTTATTACTCATGAACTTGTACTCGAAGTGGCGGATGTGGCCCAGTGTGCGTAGCGTCTTGGAATTAAATTCCGCCGCCCTCCCCTCCCCTCTCCTCCGCGTCGTGCAGGGGAGTGTAATGAAGGCGCGGGGGGCGGGGGCGGGGCAGTTGAGGGTGGACAGTGTCGGGAGGCCGCTTTCCGCCGCCGCCCCCCCCCCTTCGCCGCGGGGAGCCCGACACCTCGCGCTCCCCACGCGGCGGAATGTGCACGCTCCGTGCAGCCACAGATATTGCAGCCGGGGAGCGCGCTAAGTGGAGGCGCGGGCGGGCGGAGCGCCCCCCCCCCCCGCCCCGAAAGGTGAGGCTCCGGTGGCGGGGGTCGCAGTGAACATGGGCGGAGAGGGTGGAGTAGGGTTGCCGACAATGTTCATGTAAACGGGAGGACACTGGATAACAACGAAAAGAACATCAACACTTTTCTTTCTATAAATATTTAATTTAGACAACTAATAACCAGCTCTATTTCTTTCTTTCCTCCGTTTACGATTCAAATGAAAAGATCCGTTCACAAAATGGAGATGATGGTTTGAGCGTCTTTTTTTTTAATTTACTCGCTAGACAGACACACTTTCGTGCTTGCGTTTCATGTTTTCTATTCTAAATTAAACATTAAACGAAACAACGCAGTAGAGTCACGTGTTAAAATAAATTACAACAGATGTTAAAAAATTACTAAAAGGAGGATATTTAAAATACAAAGTACGACACGACAATTGACGTCAATAGAGGACTGTTCTGCCAAATGGAGGGCTGTACTCCCAAATGGGGGACAGTTGGCAATCCTAGCAATCCTAGGGTGGAGTGACTGAGTATTTCGTGTTTCCGAAGTATCATCTACTTTAATTGATTAGTGATGCCGGACGCGTCAACTGCTGAGATCATTGGTCCCTTTAGTGTAGTGCACGTGTTTTTTCTCGGGAGGGGCGGTGATCTCCCGCTACATGGTGAGATACGGTGCCGACCTACCGTCGACTAACGTTTTTTTCAACATTCTATCTCTCACCAGCTAATGACTGCCCCTGCCGAGACAAGCTCTAAATCCCCGGGTGGTCTCACGGCATGTGCGGTAGTGTAGTGCATGTTAATGTGTAAGTAAGGGGTGAGGATAGGGCAAGGAAGAAGAAGGAAAGATCGCGCGCGGTCCGTGGCCCATTTGTTAGGGTACTGCTCCGGCATTCACCTGGTGTTGATCGGAGAAATCACAGAAAACTACTGATCAAAGCAACCGGCCACTAGAATCCTCCTCTAGACAGAGACTGAACTCAACCCAGCAGCCAAGCTAGTGTTGAAAGTCCTGCCCCTGTCAGAACTTGAACCTAGGACCTCCCAGTGAGAGGCACTGTAGTGAGATCGAGCTTGAAGGGCCTGAGGGGGGGGGGAGTGTGGCAGGTGGGCACGCGGGCGGAGTGACGACTGTGACGTGGGAGGCGATGTTTCGACAAACAGGTAAAGCATATAGATAAACGGAACGTGCGTGGAATGCTCTGTAGCGATTGATAATGTTGAATATGTTACGGTAATTGGGATAGTTAATTAAGCCAAAAGTGAATGCGATACAAATACGGCCAGTGAGAGTCGCTTTGCCTACACATTTCCAAGTCGACGGCGAGACTCCAAGGTTTAGCCTCTACGATTAATATGTACTAGTGAGTCCAACCAGCGCGAAATATCTCATGCCTTCACTTTGAAATACAGATGCAGCTTATAATGTCATACTTCCCCGCATGACTACTAATTGATTTATAATAAAGTAATAGTGGCATTATTGTGTTTTATTTATTCACGTGCTTTGCTGCTTGTGAATAGTACTCGTAGTCGAGGATGGAGTGGAGCGAGGGGCTTCGGCCACCACCGTTTCCTGGCGCTTTGGTCTCACGCTAATTTGGCGAGGGCGACGGGCAGATAAGGAGGGGATCTACAATGCGAAATGAACTACGTGGGTAGAATTACGTACTGGTCGTTAGGTAGTGGTCTCCATTAGTATGCTGTATACCTCCTGTAGGTGGCAGTTAGTCTTGTACAGACACATGTACGACTATAATTAAGGGGAAGTAATTTTTTGTGGAATTACGTGAGTGTTGTTGTTACAGATAATGAAAGAGAAATAATGTTGATGTGGGAAGTATGATAATGTTACGTCACACGGTCGTAACGAATCAAGCTGGGCCGAACAGGCAGTACAGAAATTAATAGCGTTTCACCCTTGTAAGTTCGAAACACACACTAAGATATTTTTATAATTTTTTTCAGGCTGTTGTAGAAGGATGAGCATAAAAACCATGGCATTCGATTTGTTGTATCAATACAAATACAAAAATTTATTGATCGCATTTGTAGGTAACATAAGACTCATAAAACATGCTCTTATTCATTTAACGCCAAGAAACAGAACACTTTGTGACACGGACTATGGGGAGAAATGCTTTCAGCTTAAAAGCCCCCAAAACAGATTTCTTTGAAAATTATCTTAGAATGTTTTCGATCATAAAAGATGGTTATTTTCACGCCGGTAGAATGAGATCACATTGCCCCAAACGAAGGATTGGACACGGAAACAAGGACACACACGTTACCGGATTTTTATAGTAGGATATGTGCAGTAATTTTACTTATACAGATCAGGTACAAAAGCATATTTTTCGTAATAAAAGACGAGTAAAACAAGGGAAACGTGATCCACCAATTATTTGAGATCGGAGGACGAGTTCTATGAAGTCTGTTTAAGGAGGTGCAAACTGAAAGAGCACTTCCCATAGGGAAAAAGAGAAATGACGTCGCTGCGTATGCATGAACTCAAAGATCGCTTTTTAGAAAATTCTTTCATCTTCCAGGAATTCGTTACATAATTCTATCTATAGTGAGACGCAATTTTATTTCAGTGTGCATCTACAGTAAAGGCAAATGAGTTGCTTCACCTTTTTTTTCTAATCCAAATTGCTCAGATCTAGCATCAAATTCATTTATTAAGTATTTAACTGTCTTCTACTCTGACGCGTTCACTGGAAAACACTTTTAAAAAAGCAAAGCAAATTCATCCAGCATATTAAATTTCTCTTATTTTTACTTTCTCGGTACAGAGTAGAGAGACAATTATGTAATGCTGCGCGAAAAAGCGACAAATTTTCGGCAGAAATAAACTTTTATTACAGGGCCCTGATAACGTGGATAAATCCAGTCGCTAAATTTAGAAAAAAAAACCTCCAACACGTGATGTAACAGAATTCATGTTTTGTGGGTCTTGAGGTCGAAAAATCGTATGACAGTAAAATGACTGTCTGCCCGTCCGCATGTCCGTCGGTCCATCCATCCGTCTGTCCATCCCTCTGTCCATCCGTCCGTCCATCCCTCCGTCTGTGAACAACGCTAGCGGCTAAACCGTTCAGCCGATTTTCTCCAAAATTGATATTACCAAATCGATCTGACTGATGTTGTGTCCCCTTGAATTTGAAACCAATATTTTGGGGGGTACTTTACATGAAGACCCTGGAGTATTTTATGTGACGAACGTTTAAGATAATAGTGCAAATCTCATTTTCGTTGAAAACTCTGAGTTTTCGAAAATTGCAAAAGTCCTAAATTTCTTCGGTGACTTTCTACAACTAAAATATTAAAGATAGATATTTTACGCCTTAATGAAATATGCTTCTTAAAGATAGTTTCTTAAAGAAATAAGGTCAGGTATAATTTCTCAAAAATTTGAGTAATTTTCGCGCAGTTTTGCGTGAAAATATATGCTGTTTTAGCTCCACCTGTTTAAGTCTGAAGCCGTTATGCGACGCGTTTTACTAATCTCTATTTCAATCATACAATTAAGTTAAAACAGTGTATAACAGCCGTAAGTTGTTATGCAATCAAATTTGCAATTAAATTATTGTAATACTATCTTTACATCAAACATACCTGAGTGAAAGTGCCTCAAACATACCCGAGGCTAATTTTAAGATAAACTAAGTATTGCCCAAAAGACAGGTGCACGTGGTGAATTGATTTGACAACAAAGATTCAGTGTTTACTTTGCTTCGATATCAATGTATCGTTTCCACCAACCAATTCATGAACATTCGTTCCTAAGAAAAGTATTGCAGAAATCAGTCGTTTTGATTTACTTTGCAGATTCTTTCTCAAACACAAAATTGTCTGGCAGCAAACTACAAATCAAGAAAACAAATTCGCGGAATATATATTAACGGTAGTATCCTTTTTGATTTAATGCCAAATCTCACGCGTAAGTTAACGTTGCTCTGTCGCGTGAACTCCTGTGTCGATGCGCCGTTCGTGGACAAGAGCGCTCCTTCCCCGTTCGTCTCCCCCTCTGCTTGGCCACAGCGTTGGGCCCCTCTCGGTTCGTCGACCCGATCGAATGATCACCGTCTGCGCCCGTTGCATGCCGCGCCGACATGTGTTTCCACCCCGTGGACGGCCTCTCCTCAGGTGCGCCGCAGTGAACAGGGCACGCCGACCTCCCCTAATATTCCTCCCCAGCACGAAGGGCGTACCTGGAGAGGTGGCTCAGTGCATCAATTGATGTCACTGCCATGCCTGTAATCGCGAGGTCCTAGATTCGAGTGTCGATGGTGGTAGGATTTAGACTCTAGTGTGGTAGGTCGAATGTAGTCGCTGTCTGGAGGAGAATTCTAGAGGCCGGCTGCTTTGATCGGTAGTTGTCCGTGGTTTCTCCGATCAACACCAGGCGAATGCAGGAGCAGTACGGGCCTAACAAACGGGCCACGGACCGCGCGCGATCTTTCCTTCCTTCTCCTTGTCCCATCCTCAGCCCTTACACACATACATACACGCACACTAACATGCACTACACTACCACACATTAGAGATGGGCTTAACAGATTTTCTTCAATAACTGTTATCACAAAAACAGCTGAATCGTAATAGCTGTTATTAATAACAGTTGAAAAATAACAGATCCTTGACCAGCAACCTAACATGGCCAACTGCTAAGATTTAAAGCAGTTGTAGCGACTGCTAAGAGTTAAACCACGCAAAACGAATAACGTTGGTAGCACCGTAAAGCTTGTGCAGCTACCTTACGGCGCTTCCTTGCACTACTTTCCCTAACATGTTTGGACAGAGAAGCAGCAGATATGAACGATACTGGATAAACTGCCAAGGATGAATAGTAATTCATATAATGTGTACCGAATGTATATAGAATATTACTAAAATGAAAGTGATTCAGGTTCAGATTGCAAATATTCTTTCAAATATGCAACTTGTGCATAGTGAAGTGACGAATACCAAATATAATGAGGAGAAACAGTGTTTTTGCTCACCTACAACTCAAGTGTTAATGACTGTCGAATATCAAGTATTATAATGTGAGTTATTTGACCGTAACTCATTTTATTTTATCGGACCTAGGGAAATATTAGTTGATCTCACATAAGTAGCAATGGGACAGAAATAAGTTAACATATTGGACGGACTTAATTTAAAGGACAAACATCTTGTTGTAGTGTATACAATAAAATATAAAACTATTATGGCACATGGTGTGTAATATTGACGAATTATGTATTAATTAATGTATAATTTGAACAATGGCAAATCATGATTGATTAGCTGCAGTGAAGCTGTTATCGTACAAAATGGTTGCCACAAAAGCTTGTAATAGTTCGGATTAGGCCCAATAGTTTGCAGTCCTATGTATTTCAACCAATAACTGCCAATAACAGGATAAATTAAATAACTGTTATTTCGCGTAACAGTTACGAAACGTTAACGGTAGATAAATAACAGTTTAGCTGTTAAGAGCACATCCCTACCACACATGCCGGGAGACCTGTCACATTAATTTCCACAAAAAGTAAAAGATCCGTACCAATTCAAAGTGACTTGAGTGCAGTCAGACCTATCGAAGAATATCTATTTTGGAGAAAATACTGTGTTCGGTTTATTCCCTGGTGTTGTTCACAGACTCCAGACAGACGGGGGGGGAATTTGAGGAAAATAATTGTTTCGGTATTAGGGACAAGTAAAATGAGTATTTTGAGCGCACTACGTGTACGAGAAAGTAATATACAGCTGTGTATGAAAAAGAAGATTGTTAATTATGAAATGATGAGAGAAAGTATAAGATAGAGAATGTTGGAAATTATGAGCTGAGGTATTTCGTAGGTGTCTAAAACGAGCAACATATTTGTTAAGATATCTTCGTATGAATTTGATTACTTATGTTTAGAGGAAGGAAACATTTTGACCTTTCATTGATTACATTTTTCATTCTTCTTTGATTAAGGACCTAGGACTAAATTCACACACACACACACACACACACACACACACACACACACACACACACACGCTCTCTCTCTCTCTCTCTCTCTCTCTCTCTCTCTCTCTCTCTCTCTGTACCAGAATATTAAATATATCTCACCATTACAAAGCCGATGGAATTTCAATAAGTTCTAATGAGATGGGTCTAGCCCCGAAAAGAAGGAAAATTTAACTACGTATTCACTTCGCATACAGAAATAGGGTCCATGTTTGTTTATGTTTGCAGGTCTCTCACTATCATGTTCTTTCCGTGTGGTGGTGACTTGAACATCTGGCATCGAAGTTATCTTGTCGGCGATGAAAGAAGGGTTGCAGATTGGGTGAGTAATAATGAATTGTAGATTACGTCATACGGTTATGTCACTTCTAAAACACATTCGAATTTCTGAGGCTAAGAGTACCTAACTGGTGTTGTCGAATGTTCAAAAAGAAAACGATAGCTTTAAATAAAACAATTGTGCCCGATAATTTTAAAGCAACTTGATGTTATGTGTATGATGTATGATGATAATATCACTTTATAATTTTTTATTCTTTTGAAATATAGTGTTCTATCAACTGTTAATAACCCCATCATATAGTACTATTGGAAATACATTCCAAATAGTTGTTCGAATGTGTTTATAGATTGAATTGAAAAATACTTTACTTTTTTAATCCAATTCCCTACATTTACAAGCACATTTTTCTTTCTTTATGTTGGGGGATTCGTTCCACTTCCCGGCCCCCCAGCCTTTCCCCTCCCTCCCCGTTCCGTCCGCCTCTCGCCCGTTCTTTTACGAGCGGGGGTAGGGAAAGCGTCGTTGCCGTGTATTTATTCGCTGCGGACACGGGGAAGCGTAAGTGATGTGACCTGCGCACGTTTCGTTCCGGTTCCGCCTGCCGTGACGCGGGAGAATCGAGGTAGTCTTGACCGAGATCGTGAGCCATCGTAAGTTGAATTACTTTGATGGGGTCATCGAAATATTTAAATGACTCCAGGGGTTCCTTCCAGGAAAGAAAAGCTTATCGCGTTGTATCTCAAGCATGAAATTCAGAGTCGAATTGAGAAACCTTGCTACAGTGGTGGGGAGATTGCCATTACACGATCGATCCTAAGAAGCTATGGACTAACATTACCAAATATTCTTTCCTGAATAGAACTATTAATGGTTGAAATATATTTTCTCTGATAGTGTTTGAAATATGTACGAAATCCTACTGTACGAAAATGTTAAAATGAGTTCGTTCTAAGTTTTATTATCAATTGCACTTCATCTCGTTTTATTTGCATGAAGAATGTATACTATTAATAAATGTAAATGTACTGATGGAAATGTGGAATTGTTCAGTGAAGTTTGCCCAGTGTTGGTATTAGGTAAGTGGAAAAATGATGTTGGTTTCGGGAAGTTAAGTGACAATTTTGTAGTGTGGAGAGAAATGTAAAACCAATAATCAACACTGATGTATTTTTATTTGTCACGACCATTGCTGTTTAATGTTTATGCTATTTCATTACAATCTGCTTTGAAACAAGGAAGGTTCTACGATGTTGATGAATAATTTGGTTTGAATATGTGCCCCGAAGTCTGCCCCCAAATTCGTTAACACGAATTCCAACGATCGAATAATTAGTGGTTTTGTTGTAAAAAATACTGATATCTGATCCACTTTACTATGTTTTCTTACAGGAACTCACGTATTACAAGCGAGTTCGTGTTAACAAGGAAATATCTTATATAACGTGCAATACTTTGAAACACATTGTACTCGATTATCCAACCTTTTTTCTGCAAGCAATGAAAAGCATGGTTTCCACATGGTTTCTTGGAATGAAACAAGACGCAGAATATCAATGCTAATATTGATTAAAAATTAATTTCAAATTGTTATTTCAATGTTTTTCGATTTGTCACAGGCTGACTGATGCACGCTACTACGAGTAGTTTCGGAAACTTCAGTTTCTCTAATTCCTATAAACTGAGTCAACTGAACGAATCTAAATGACTAATTTGGTTCTGTTGCTCGTCGCCACCACTCTGTCGTTGAAGTAGATTCGCACAGGCGTGACTCTCATGTTCGGGGTGAGGAACATCTCCAGTGTGGTGGGCTTTTGCGGGTCGATTTGCCGAGGCAGCCGGTCGAACGGGAAGCCCATGGGTCGCCGGTCAGGGTACGGCTGGTTGCGAATGCCGCAGTAACTGTGCCCGTCTGAGCACATGTTGGGGATGCGCGGACCATTCACCTGTAATAGAAACAACAGTGTTAGCTGTCTTGTAGGTTGTTTTTTTTTTTTTTTTTTTTTTAATTTGTTGCGTCTACATCTTGACGCAACGCGTCTCCAAGCCCCCTTAAGGGGCGTTGAGCGCTTTGCACTGGGGAGTAATCCTCCAATAATGTGCTTTTACTTTTAATATTTGTCAAGTCTCGTCACGTCGCAGTCAGTCAGTGCCTTTTATCCCTTCGGCCAGGGGCTCGAATGCGCTTAACCTTCGTGACTTCACGGAGCGTAGTAAACGCATTCGGCTAGCGCCGCCGGCAAGGAACGTTGTTGACAGTATTCCAAATAAAGGAATTAGAGACGTTGTCTTGGGCAACTTTATTCTTCATTGTAAGAGCAGCTTTTGATGACAGCTATTGTGATTTATTTATTGTTCTGAACTAAATTTTATACTATTTATGCTTTGTATCAGGTAACTGATTATGATGTCTAAATTGCCGAAAAATGTTCCTACAAAAAAATAGTAATGATGGCCAAGACAATTCCTGTAAGTATTTTATTTCATATTTCTAATGTGATTTTGGGTTACAATAAAACATATATATGACACATGTAAGGAGACAACTGCGGTGGTGGATGGTACGTATGAAAAGCGTCGGAGCTAATCGGACACGAATAGCTTCAGTGACATCACGTGGTCAATGGGAGAACCTTTAAAGGCTTTTTTTCGGCCAGTGGCCACCAAACACACATGCCAAGTCAACGTCACCTACAATTACACTAAACTGTAGAAAGCGTTGGTCAAGTATTTGTACGCACGTCATTATCTGAAAAATGCCGAGAAAAGTTCATTGACCGCCTCATGTCGCTGAAGCCGTGTGTGTCAAATGTGCTGCCGACGATTTTCGAACTTACCCCAACGTGACGTCAACACCGGAGTTGGGTCTCCTTCTTACAGACTACACGTTAAAAAAATTTGTACAAGGAGTTTCGAGCGTGTCCCCGCTGGGGCATTCGCTTATTGGTGGAGCTGCATGGATGGGGAAAATCTCCGGCAACCCGGCGCCGAATTTCCCGGATGTTTTAGCAGGGAAGGAACACTCCGGCTCCTAACATACTACACTTACGGAACTAACCATAGTGGTTAACTCAACCAGAAACGCTTATCAATCAATCAATCATAGAACGTAGGGAAAAACGAAGGGTGCTTACCACGTCCTGGGTGAAGTCTGAGACCATGACGAAGAGCTCCGCCTGGAAGCCCTCGGCCGAGCCCTTGGGTACGAGCATGTGCTGGGGCCAGCCGCAGCCGCAATAGTAGAACTGCGCCTGCGCCTCGGGGTCCGTGGGCACCGCGCTCAGGTCGCGGAACGTGCGCTCGTACGGGATGGTCACGGAGCTCTGCGTGCTCAGGCGCTGGATCGTGTTCGGCCCGCTGCGGACTGCAACCGATGTCACACAGTGGTTGGGCGTACGAGTGAAACGGAGATGCAAACGAACAGTCAAATCAATGTATTTAGAGATGGAGAAAAGAAGTGAGGGACGGCTAAACAGTGGGGTGGACAGTGAGGAAGATAAGTTATTCACGTTAGGCTAGTCAGCGAATCATCTGCCTTCGGGGCAGGCGGCGGGACAGGCGGCGGGACAGGCGGCGGGACAGGCGGCGGGACAGGCGGCGGGACAGGCGGCGGGACAGGCGGCGGGACAGGCGGCGGGACAGGCGGCGGGACAGGCGGCGGGACAGATTGCGGGACAGATTGCGGGACAGATTGCGGGACAGATTGCGGGACAGATTGCGGGACAGATTGCGGGACAGATTGCGGGACAGACTGCGGGACAGGCGTGTAGATGAACGAACTGAGGGACGGCGTTACGGAGGTACCGTGACGGATGAACAGGGAACGAAAGAAGTAAATGGTGGATGAATGCCTTAATGAACGGAGTTGCGAAAAGTATCGGGTTCACTGAGTTGGAAGGAGTCCCCGAAAGGTCGGAGAGCCGAACGGATAAGTACACTATACGTTCTTTTGCAGATTTGAGTTGTTAACTGGTTGCTTTTATTTTAGGAACAAAATTAAAAAATGGAGCCTGCCTGCTTGAAAACAAAGTTATCTAATAAATGTGTGGAAATCAACAAGATCGATAAATCCAAACTCTGGCATCCACGCAGAGCCGATATTTCTACATATCCGTTTTTATATCTTCGTGAATGATTCGTACTATACTGAATATTGATGTGTAGATATTTTATGTGATCTGAAATGGACATAGATGTATGTGATGCGTGTTGTGTTGTAGACAGTGCCTGACTTTGACTTATGTGCGCCGTAGACTGTCAAATGTTTTAGCGCCCTTTTAATGTGCTTTTTTTTAAAACATTAAGACTATTTATAATATTTTCAATAAAAATTGTCGTACGATATTTGTAACCGACGCAAATATTGCGTACGTATAAATAATTGATTATACATATAATTCTCACCACGATATTCATTTAATACATTTACGATATTTTTGTATTAATTTTATCTGTGTACATTTATCTGTATATTTGATTAATTTACACGTTCATTTGTTACAAATATGGAGATAAATATTTGTATAAAAGCATTCAACAGTTCGCCTTATGAAATTTTCAATCCGCTGAAATTCATTTGCCCCCAAACTGTTGCGCGACCCAGGCTGCAGCCTACTCAGCCTGTTCGGTAATCTGGCACTGGTTGTAGATATTAAAAGAGTAATTCAAATTACTAATGTTATTATTAATTTTATTTAAATGATAAAATAATTTCTATAAACTAGCTATCAAAACGTAAATCTGCCGTCTGACTCTTATTGTACGAGGATCCTATAAGATGGTTCATCTGATGAAGACTAAAGCATCGATACCTGAATGTATAATGAATGAAAACGTTAGTAAAGTCGCCGTCAACTTTAATTATCTCCCCTGTAGGTGACCTCGGGGAATGTACTCACACATGAAGGGGAACTTGTCCATCTCGATGAAGAAGCGCTGCTGGTCGCGCAGGCTGAGCTCCGTGCCGCGCTCGTCGAAGCGCGGGGCCATGAAGATCCTGACGGTGCCCGTGCGCGGGCGCCCGGAGTTCATGACCTGCGGAGAGCACATTGCCCACCGGGGCGGTTTCTCATTCGGTTGGGGGGTGGCCCTTAGGGATGAACTTACTAAGAAGAGAACGTTATGTAATGTTGCGGGAAAAACTCTTATCGTCGGTCCCTGGTAAAAAAAAATTGGATAAATCCATTTGCTAAATTTAGAAAAAAATCCTCTAACATGTGGTGTAGCCAGAATCCATGTTTTGTGGGCTCCTTGATACCGAAAAATCGATTGACGGCAAAACGTCTGTCCGTCTGACCGTCCGTTCGTCCGTCTGTCCGTTCGTCCGTCTGTCCGTTCGTCCGTCTGTCCGTTCGTCCGTCTGTCCGTTCGTCCGTCTGTCCGTTCGTCCGTCTGTCCGTTCGTCCGTCTGTCCGTTCGTCCGTCTGTCCGTTCGTCCGTCTGTCCGTTCGTCCGTCTGTCCGTTCGTCCGTCTGTCCGTTCGTCCGTCTGTCCCGTCCGTCGTCCGTTCGTCCGTCCGTCCGTCCGTCCGTCCGTCCGTCCGTCCGTCCGTCCGTCCGTCCGTCCGTCCGTCCGTCCGTCCGTCCGTCCGTCCGTCCGTCCGTCCGTCCGTCCGTCCGTCTGTCTGTCCGTTTGTCTGAAGAACGCTAGCGGCTAAACCGTTCAGCCGGTTTTCTCCAAACTTGATATTGTTCAATGGATCTGACTGATGTCGCGGCCAATTGAATTCAGAACTGATATTTAATTTAATTTTGGGAATACTTTACACGAAGCATACTTCATGGACAGAATCTAGAAAGAATGGAGGATAGAATAAGAAGCAGTTTTAATAGCTGACCAAGATCAGGTGTTAAGAACACGACATTATGATAAAGCGGTTCTCAAAATTTCCCAAGACTAGCTGAATCAGTGCGATTACATCGCACTGATTACATCGCACTGAAGGGAAACCTGTAGGAAGTTACAACAGAACATATGAAATGTTGAAACCCCCAAAATTTAGTTTCATTTCATTTGTTGTATATACACAATAAATAAAGAAATGATATAAGTTTTTAAACAACTGAATACTAATTACTGTGAACCGAGTTAAATGTTTTTAAAAAAATGGCGATATGCCATAATTTTCATCATAATTAGGCGATGTGAATATCGTGTTGTCAATAAGTGGCTAATAACATAACTGGCAATGAAGAAATCAATAGCAAATCAATCAAAAACTATGCTCTAGTAGCATTAGAGCAAGAAATCTTGTTTAACTTAAAAATTGTATGCATCACTTATGAGTGTTCAAATGGAACACTTCCAAACAAATATTTATTTTTTCCCCACATTCGGTTGCAATTCAAAAGTAATGTTTGGTTCAATGTAAAAGCACTTATTTTTTGATCAAAATACTCTACGTAGTTTGTGATTATGTTAAAAAAACCTTTTGTCTGTTTTGTTTTTATTAATTTGTGATGGTCAAAAATAATACTTTGGACAAAATTAAAGTTTTTTGAGAAAGCATTGTTTAATTACTCAAGAGAGGATAAGTCACCAATTAATATCAATCAATTGCTAGTTCTGGCAGAGAGATTACATGAAAACAAAAGCATCTAGGAAATTTTCAAAATTTCAAAAAAATGGCTCCATCGTTTTTTATTAATTTTTTTGTTGGATAGTATGAAGGACGTTCAAGAGAATAGTGCAGATCTCAAGTTCGTTGAAAATCTTAATTTTTCGAAAATTGTACAAGTTCAAACTTTTTTCGGTGTCTTTCTACAACTACAATTATGAAGATAGAGATTTTTTCCGTAATGAAATCTGTTTCTTAAACATAGATTTTGAAATAAGGTCATTTTCAATTTTCCGAATATTTGAGTATTTTTCGCGTAATTTTGCGTGAAAATACAGGTGAGAAAGTACGTGCTGTTTTAGCACTAGTTCCTTCCATTGTTTTGTAATGGATTCTGGGATCCATCGTTGACCTCTGCTCCTAATGGCATTCCACGCGCACACGAATAGCATTACCATGAGATTGTTAAATGGTGTATTTCTGCCTCGTACCACTCGGATGGACCGCTTATTCGCAGAGACCTTTTCAAAAGAGTGCTCACCTGGATGGAGTAGGTGAAGGGCTCGTGCTGCAGGTGGGTGACGCGAACCAGAATGGGGCCGCTTGGAACGAAGTCTATACCGGTGGAGATGTCGATGTCGCTCTTCTGCCAGAAGGTGAAGAACTGGTTGGGCTGCCTCGCCCCACGCGTGATCACCGCGGCTTCCGTCACCTGCATGCCTTCGAAGTTCAGCTACGAACACCCAAACCAAGTCACGTCATTACTTGAGCAACTCTGGGGAATAAACTTGGTAAGTAAGACAATGGAGATTTTGAAACACATGAAGAGAAACACTTCTTCTGCCATATGTTGACACACGTACACATTACATCCACTACACTACCCCTTATGACGAGAGACAACGTCTTCGTTTAAAGGTTCCGAGCGACAGTAATCTTTTAATAGAAGTCGATTTGTGTTCAATAAACATGATGTGATTTATAGACGTTGGAGATGGAGATTTTGACCTTAAGGATAAAGATGTTTTTTAGTGAAAAGAAACACCTATCCTGCCATATGTTGACACACGTACAATTGCATGCACTATACTATCTCACAAGACAAGAGACAAAACGTCTTCTTTTGAAGGTTCTGATCGACAGTAATCTTTTATTAGAAATTTATTTGTGTTTATTAAACATTGTATGATTATAAATGTAGTGCTTAGCGCAAATGACAACTTATATTAGTGACCAGGCTGGAGGTGAAACACGGTTGCAAAACATTTTCAGACTACAGTTTGTTTCCGCCAACGTGTAAGTTAGCGCTGGATTTCACGATTCATCCGTAAAGAAACACCATCTCTCGCGATATAACATGCATTAAACTTACAGAACCAATTTTCATAATTGACTCGATCAATCAATCAAATTCAACCTGTCACAGTGTCTCAGTCATTTGGACCAAACAAGGTTATTTCCAGAGGTGGCAGGTTCTGATCGACTAAGAAATAGCTCACCTGTTCTTCGGTGTAAGGAGTCAGTGTTCTCTTGTGTGCCGTGAACAAGTCGTTGACGAAAGCATGCCATCGATAGAAAACGGGATCTCTCATTGCCGTGGTTGGATCTCCCATTACGCCGAACGTTTCCTGGAGGTGAGACATGAAATTATTGCATATGCGTTATATTTTGAACTCCTTTTTTAACTAGATTTTGAGAAAATATATTCATGTGCGAAATATTCAATTACTTGACATATTAGTTTCAAAAACGGCATGTATGATATGACACTAACCAGAAACTGAGGTATTACATTGCAAAGTATTGCAATGTAATTAATTAAATTAGTACAAATAATTCGAGCTTTTTATTTAAAGTACTATTGGACAATGAATTTTCTTAATATGTTATGTCATTCATCAGTAATTTGATGTACAGAATGTAAGATTTTATGCCACTAGGATGGCTCATGGGCAGAGTACTCGCCCCCCATAGTGTGGTCCCGGGTTCGATTCTCGGTGGAGGCAAAATAGTTCTAGCTTTCCTTTAAAATCGTCCCAGTTTCTGTAGATACGTGTCAAAGAAAAGTCTCAGGCAGACGGATCTTGCTAGTTACGGTGAAGGGAATACGTCATGTTCGCCTCATGTCGCTCTTACTCCCAAGCATGGGAATTTAACTAGGCCCAGGCAAGGGGGACACCGTTAGTTGGGCGGCAAAGTCGGACTATCAACCCTACAAAAACATATAGGAATGATAGTCGAGTGAAGCAAATTTGCAAATTTGGCGCTTCATGGGATGCCTGCTTGTGCACTGGAGCGTCATTCAAATGCCCAAACCTTTTGCCGAATAATTGCAGCAGGGTTTCACACGTGAGCATTAATGTTTGCATCGCTACAAGAAATGTATTTGTAGTGACTTCTGGAGTTAGGTCAGCTGGACGCAGTGATCCAATCGAGGGCTTGTTACGACGGCATTTTAGGTATTGAAGCACGCGATGGGATAACCGGGTCCCAGCTGATCGAAAGCAAGAAGTCACTGTAATTCAATCGGAGAATATATATTTTCTTTTTCATAAGAATAAATTTTCACTAACGTTTTCCTTAAGTTATTTAGTGACATAGTGTTTCAATAAAAGCTCGATTTATGAAAGAGTATCTGCAAATGAACACGAAGTTGAAGTTGGTAAGGAGACTCATGCAGTTGAGCCTTAGTCTTGTGCGTCATATACTCACCAAGTGTCGGTGATCGGGATCGTGGGACAAGGAAATAAACATATGGCCCATGTTGTGCATGTCACCATAGAGATTCGGATGTACGGATATATCACTACTTTCGATGATATTTCCAAGTATGTCAATTCCATTCACTTCATCCAAGTCAATGAATGTATTGTTCACCTGAATGAGAAATATGTTATCAACAATTGCACATTTCAAACATTAGGAATCATTTAAAATATTGATAATACTGACGATATTGTTGAAAGTAATTTTTACATTTAGATATTTTAAAATATTATTTTGCCTCATTAGGCATTAAACATACAAACATGATTGTTTAGATTGACATATTTATTGTATTTTGCAACTGACATGTCGTCAGTTCACAAGAAAAATGACACATCTAAAAAAATATTATTTTTTTAGAGACAATTGAAGAAAAATGTTTAATAAATAGTCTATTCTTACTAGAAAAATTCAATACTGTTTTCAAGTTATCTAAAAATTTTGCTTGTCCGCGAAATAAACGCGGACAGAATAGAGCTCAGAATAGAGCAGGTATCCTGGTGTATTAACATTATTGATATGTGTCGCTTTTCATTTGCCCCGACAAAATCTGAACTACTATGAGAAGGTTCTTACCGTTGCATAGCCAAACAGGATGTTTTCTATGTGCTAAAATTACTTACCGTTTCCACACGCCCGCTATGAATTGCTTCAAATATGCGATCTCTCCAGCGTTCCATTTCTTGGACATCTAGATACAACTGGAAATCTTCCCGTGCAAGATCCTGCAATATGTTAAAAATTATTACTGAGATGTAAGAAATAAGTTTTCCTCATTTGAATTTACATATTATCTTCTCGCTTATCTAACGAAATTTATAGAAATTACTCGTAATCCCAACATACAAAAAAATTCAGAAACTTGTATTTATTGAAGTAGAAAAAGGAACAAAAACTGAATTTGCTTGGATCCCATCCCATCCGGCAAACGCTGGCAATGAGAAAACTGATAAATCCACAAAAATGGCAACATTATTTCTAAGTTTTGATTCTCAAATTTGTGCCACTACAAAAGACATTAAAAAGGGTTTTAAAGCATCCTGTTTCAAATATTGAAACACACAATGGAAACACCGTCAAAACTTCATCTAGTTAGGAACTTTGTATTGGATCCAGCCCTGCCGAAAATCTACCTTTAAAAAATAGAGCAAGAGATCATCACTAGGCTACGCATTGGTCATTTTAACCTGAAATATTATTACAAATTCAAACATTCCGATCCAGAACCATGCCCAAAATGCGGTGCAACAATATCTACACAACACCTTATCCTAGAATTCTCTGGTATTCCTACATGGGGAGGAATTTGTGATATAATGTTATACATTGTCATGTACTATATCTGTAATATAACCGATTGATGTATATTTATTGTGGTCGCTGATGACCTATGTTGCTAAAGAGCGACCTTAAATAAATAAATAAAGCATTTGAGGCAGGCACCTGAATGACAATGCCGGACTGTCTGGGAGGCCACACGCGGCTCGCCACCTGGCTGTCCAGTTTTGGGAAGTAGCCCTCCTCGATGGGCTCTCGCCAGTTGAGGAAGCGCGGCGCCCTGGCCAGCTTGTTGCTGAAGCGCTCGAAGTTGTACCTGCACACAAGGCGATGAACGACGTTGTGTTCTTTACTTGCGAATATGAACATGCCTGGAAACATCGACACTACCTACAAACATTGGGAAATAGCTTCTGAATGGAATAGACTGTACTTCTGAATCATTCCCCAAACGTCAGGAAATTATTAATATTGCTACATAATCGCTAATCAAAGTCATCAATATTACATTTAGAACTGAAGCATTTGCCATTGGATTGTGAGGAACTAAAATTATTATTATTATTATTATTATTATTATTATTATTATTATTATTATTATTACTATTATTAATTTTCAATGTGCGAAGAAATTGAAAAAAAAGTATGCAACCTTCGTCCATTCCGCCAAGGTAATGCTTTCGTTAGAACACGAAGGAACTCGAAGAAGATACAAAGACATCAATAGTATGCAGCCATTAGTATGTGAGAGGTAGTTGTGGTTTCTTTAGACGTCCCAGAACTCAGGAAAATGTTCAAGAGCAATGAAAGAGTTACTATTTTGGCTAAAAATGTTAATATTTGATTGTGTTACTATATCTATTTCCGATCTCTCTCTGTCTCTCTCTCTCTCTCTCTCTCTCTCTCTCTCTCTCTGTATATATATATATATATATATATATATATATATATATATAATTCCTTAAGACCGTTTTTGTTACATTTGTAATTTATTGCGGTGTTATGTCAGAATATTTTATTTTTGTTCTTGACCAGTGTGTATTACTAATTTCGGAAAAAACATTTTGTGTGCATTTGTTCAGCAAACTTGTGCTGCTACTGGCCACATTATTATTATTATTATTATTATTATTATTATTATTATTATTATTATTATTATTATTATTATTATTATTATTTTTATTATTACTATTAGGTAGTTTCAACATTTGGCGCTAGTAATTGAAATATGTGAATCACCTGGCCACCATCTGCTGATGCATGTAGTAAAAGAGTTCTCCGCGTCTGTCCTTCCTGACGATGCTCTCGGGTCCCGTGTGCGGGTAGACCAAGTGCCACTGCCAGTGGTGCAGGTTCACCCCCACGTCCTCCCTGAAGTAGGCCACGCGGTGCTCGGGATCCAGGTCAGTCGCAGTGTAGGCCATCGGGATCTCTAGAGGGATCTGGAACCCGCATTGAATAGTTTTGTTGCTCTAAAAACAGCGCAATACAGTTTTTTGTATATCAGCATTATAAACGACCTTTTCTGTTCCAAGAAATCGTTCATAATCGAAAGTTTGTACACAAATGATGACGTATTAGCATTTAAGGCTCGAATGATTGCGTCATCACACATTCACCCAATCGCAGCAGGGAGAATTGTTGGAAGGTAAAGGGAAACGGAACAGCCGACCACCATTTCCTCGCACAGATGTCAACAACGCCATCTTGAATTGGCTTTCCAGAGGGCGTTGAATGCCAAGTACCCGAGACGTCATATGAAAGTTATTTTGCAAAATTAAGTTTAATTCTCTTATAAGTGTATAATGCTATTATATAAAAAGTAGCGCATGCAACTCGTTTATAATGTTGCTTTATTGCATTCGTACAAATTTGAAAATTCACTCCTAACGTTGCTCATTTTCAAAACATGTGCCCATGAAATAAAGCTTAACATTATAAACTAATTGCATAAACTACTATTAAATGGTGGAACCGTTCTCGTCATAGTATTATACTCTCACTGCCAGAAAATTACCTTTCTGCGCAAGAGCTGAATTGTGATATCATGAATAATGTGTTCGTTGGAAGTCCGGTGAGAGCTTTGTTAGAATGAGTCTTCAGCTAATTAAGAAAGACGACAGTAAGAACTAGAGAAAAAGTAAATTTAATAATCGCAATTCTTTAAGCGAAATATCTTTCGTTTTTGAAAATTTTTTGAAATTTAATAAATCCGTACGACGTATTTTCTAACAAATATTGTAAGCTTTATTATGCAAACAGTTTCTGTTTCATTGCCATAACTCTTTGAAAATCACATTTCAGAATAGTTACACACTTTCCGTCCCTTCGGAACCGAACTTACGAGGAAACTATTCTTTAAAATGGAATTCAGGGGTCAGAGCTGCCCCACGAAATAGTTCCCGCATTAGATCGGTTTGGCGGACGCCGTCTCGTGTAAGCACATCGAACTAGTTGTTATTTCATGGATATGTTCATTAAAATCATCTGTTTTCACCTTAAACAAAAAATGAAATTTGCCAGACAAATGATTCTAGATGCCACTCTCAAAAGTAATCTGACAATGCGTCCTGTCGTAGGTGCGTATTTTACCAACACTATATCCACCGCCCTTCGGCTTCAAATTCAATTACAGTTCAAAATCCCCAGACATAACCGCTTAATAGAGGTCAGTCTACGAAATATGCTTGGCCGCAGATCGTCGTGGGGACTGTGACATGAGGGAGATTTACATACGTCTTATGGGAAAATCAATCGGTTCTGCGAAGAAAACGGCGGAAATGGAGGTGACCGCTTTGTTAATGTGTCCTTAAGAGTAGGTCTTTACTTCAATACTTCGCAAATGACGAATTGATAATAATGCCGGAAATGTGGAAACACAGCCATTTCATGGCCACAAGATAGCAGCGGCAGATTCAGAATGTATTTTAGGGGGATTTCAGTTCAGAACTCAATAAATAGAATGTTTTTAATTGTTCGCATGAAATAAAAAAATGTACAAGTACATTCGTAATATTACTTTCGAAGTGATGATGTTTATTATTATTGAAAATATATTGAGTAATATTGCAAGAAAATTTGGTTTGGGAGAGGTGAGTATGGCCCCCGTATCCCACTCATCCGCCAGCGGTAGATGTAGTAATTAGAAACGTAATGATAACATTCACTGTGGCGAAAATGTACTTTTCTTAGAAAATTAATTGTTTCTTTTCTTTTGAAGCATTGTGCAATCAGGTGTAAGCGTTTTTTAAGCATTCCAGCTTCAGTTGGATATTGTATCAGATATTGCACTCCTATAGATTTATTCTCCGCGACTTTAATTATCGCGAAGAGGGCTTTTTATACTTTTACAGGGTGAAAAGTTTTTGATGGTAAAGGAGGCATTTTGGGTACTATAAATGTAGTTGCTTAATGGTAAAGGCATAGTATACGTTCATAATTGAGGTGTAAATAATGGTATCTCTCATTTCAGATGTTTCTACTGCCTTTTAATACAATGAAGTGATAGGTCTCAATGTTGCACAAAACGAGCTGCTCATAGTATAATGTATGAGTGACTTGTCATTGCCATTTGTTAAGTGCTCTTGATTCTACTTGCAATATAAATTTCCATCATAAAAGCCAATGAATTCGATTTTGCACCTAACGTCAAATACCATTATCGTCAATCGAAAGACTTAATTTGGAATATCTATAAAAAAAGAGTCAAATAGACGTTTGACTAAAACTTCTGAGTTAAGTTATTTGAGTTTTATACAAACACGTTTCCTTGAGCTAAATCCCTACACCTTCTCCTTGACCGGACAAAGTGGAATTGCGAGAAAAAAAAAGAATGTTGACTACATGTGAGTCATTTTCTCTCCCATGTAACAGAAATCATACGCAAATAAATACGACCGACAGATTTGATATTATAGTAGTGCCCCCACTCTTCTCCTCTCCCCCCTCCGCGCCCACAACACCCATCTCCCTCCCCTCGTATGAGAGCTCAAGAAAACGAGCGCGGTTTGTAACCAATGTAGCTTTACCATGCGCTCGTTTTGTTGAGTTTTTGCGGATAGTGGAACGAGTAGAACCGGGGATATTCTAACCTCACTTTTTTGAAACTTTTTCTCATCATTCAAATATTTATAGTTAAAATGTTGGAAAGAGATTCTGGACCTCAAGAAAACGTACGCAGAAGGGACTTCTTCCCCATACGACACATACAGCGTTTACTGCTCTACTAAATAAATCAAATCAAATCAAAACGGTGCTCACTCTGTCCTCGCGGTCCACCATATTGGCCTCCTCGCGCGCATGCGGGAAGATGGCGCCGTCGAAGTACTTTTCTGGAAAGACGGTGTGCAGCGGCGGTAGCGCCATCTGGGCCGTGTCCTCCCGGTGCAGCACGGCCACGCTCATCGCGTACATGAACATGAAGCGGTTCACTCGCTCTCGGCAGATGGCGCTGGCCGTCAGGAAGTCGTTACTCCCTGGAAGCAGTTGCCTTTGCAGGGATGCAGTCGGTTTAGACTAGCGTCCGATTGAATAGTTATTTATGAAGCGAGCGGTAAAAAGTGGCGTTTTATTTTGCGAGTAGGAAAAATTTGCCACAAGAGGTCGATAGGTCGAGAGGCGCAGTGCTACGAGCAAAAACCTTATTACGTGTGCCATACAGCATTTTTTAAACAGCTTTAAGTGATTTCTTACTGTTAATTGATAGTATGAGTTTTCGCAGAATTTTGAGTTAAAATATGTTAGAATTGTCGCTACGTTAAGAAACATTACAGCATTTTAAATGGATCGCTCAAGGAACACGCTTTAGTAGCGTCGGGAAACGCCTCGTCTCGTGAACCTTATCGCTCGAGTTCATTTCCCATCTTAGGGAAATATTGTTCTTTTTTTATATCTTGAAAGTGTTTGTAAGTATAGACTTGAATTATTGAATTTAATAGCAAAAAACTTATTTTCATTTTAACTTTTGAATTTTCAAGAAAATAAAGATGCGATTATTTTTTAACATGACATGCTTCGTTTTCTTTAGGAGTTTTTCAAGTAATGTCTCAAGTATAAGTAGGATAGTACATGCAATATTACAATAGTATCATGTAACCGTTATCAATAATAAGAGAATGCGTTTTCTGATGTAGCAGCACTAGTTTATATTGTAGAAAGAGAAAATTAAATCTTACCTAATAGCACATCAAGCAGCTGCTTCACCATCTTCCTGTGCTGAGGAATGAACGGCGAAAATTGTTCGTAACGAGTCAATACTTTGGCCTCTTTGATGGCGTCCTCGATGCTGGGGACCTTGCTAGTGAAAGCGGCTATTGGCCCGAAGGCGGAGCCAGCTGCGCTGGCGCCACCCGATCCCCCAGCTCCCTCAGGGAGTCCCACTTGTAGTCCCAGTCCTCCTAGTTCTATTCCTGCTTGTGCTCCAGCTTGTGCTCCCACTTGTACACCCAGTTGCCCTCCTAGTTGTACTCCTGATTGTGCTCCTGCTTGTGCTATGGAGAACGTTGACACTGCTGGACGGGCTTTGTTCTTGCTCAAGGTGTTTTTCACCTTCTTTCTGTAACGTTCTACAGGCTGTGGGTCGAGCAAAACATATTTAATGACTTTATCTTTTTTCCATTTATTTATTTATTTATTTATGTATTTATTTATGTATTTATTTATTTGTTTATTTATTTGTTTATTTGTTTTTTATTTCTTTATTTGTTTGTTTATTTCTTTGTTTGTTTGTTTTTATTTTAAATGCAGTTACAATACAATGAATTTGACGTATGGTAATCGATAAAAAAGTAAAAGAAAGTAGTATGATCAAAATATTGACGAAAAGGCAAGTCGGAGAGTTAAAAAACAATCCTTCTAATTTTCGAAAAACTTCTAAAAATTCACACAAATTACGACACAATTCGTACAATCCTATGTTGCGTGATTTGTGAATTTATGTGAATAATTTTGTAAGCTTCATCTCAGCATCTATGAAATAATGAATTGAAAATAGCACTTGTTCTTTCACAAAATAGATCAGTGTGGAAATCAATCTAGCAACATTACTATTAATTATTATATTATTCTAATATTTTTGAGTGACTTGCTTTTTATTATTGCATTAATGATCAATAATTTGGAAGACTATGGGGGCAGAGAGCTTTAAGGCCTTTCTAGAAAGGTTGAATGATATGCTGCTTGTATATTTCGTGTCAGCGTTCGTATCCAACTTCAGTACCAATTATAACATTTCATAAATAATTAATGAATACATATTTATAAATGTGAAACCGGTTTAATCAAATATATAAAGTTGTAAAATATACTAAAACATTTCTCTACATCAAGTCAACTGTTAATCAAAACAAAAATTAAATTATCAAATTACACAAATTTAAGGTGGATTAAGGTCACCGTTATTTCTAGAAAATGCAAGTCAATTTTCTGTTTGATGATGCAAGGAAATGGAAAATGGTTGATAATTAGAAAAAAGTATTCTTTGCATATATGACTTGATTATTTCATTTCACTTGTTTGGGCATGCTTTGAATAAGTACTACTTTTTACATTGTACGAAAAGGTTTGTTGTTCTCTGAGTGGACGTGTAAAAAAACTGAGGAAGAATTACCTTCCGAGACGATGTGCATAAAATGAAAACATGTTGTAAATACACTACAACAAATTTCTTAATTACTGTTTGTCTAGCACGAAGTTAATTATGCAACTACATACTTTCAGACTTTGCATACAATCTGTTAAGAATTTGGAATATATGCTTTCGATTGGTATTTTTTGCAGTTACACTTTTATCCTTTTAAAATATAGAACTTCTAAAAGCAGAATTTACTTCAACTGCAGAAATTATAGTCACAAACTATATTAAAGAGAAAAAATACACAGCAATTTTCAATCAAAAGTTTGCCTTGGAAGACATATAACTATAGATAATAATCTTAATCTTTTGACCAGTGCTGTTCTTTCGTTTCTTTCGAAAATTAAGTTAGAAGAGAAAAATGATTACTTACCAGAACCTCAATGGGTAAGTTAAAGGCGACTTCTCCTTTGTCATCCTTTAAAAGTGAAATGGGCTCCCCCAATCGCCCAAACATAAGTGCTAAGTTATTTAATGTCGACACCCCTCGTCCTTTTGGAATTTGCTAAAACAACAAACAAGGTAATTATTAATTTTTACAGATTTACAAATGATTTTTAATTGTTTAGTACAGAATCTTCGACGCTTTAAATATTTTTAAAACATTTACAATGTTAATGTTTAATTGTCACTATTTATTCACGAATATGTAATTTTTGTTAAATCTGACTTCTTAACAATAGGAACATATTTTCATGCAATACTGGTATTTACAATTATAACATATGTTGCATAAATCACGTTCATCAAGGGTCAGTATCAACAGGTCAGTACAAGAAATCCACTTAAGAATACATGCTCGTTACTTTACAACGCATTGCCATATGACATTAAACAATTAAAATTGGTACACAAATTCAAGTTAAAAGTAAATTTTTTATGTTGCATAACTGTTTCTATACAACTAGAGACTGCACTGATTATCAAAATAAAAATAATGTTTATTTCTACAAAATCTTGATATATAATGCATTAGTTTACGTTTGTATTGTGTAATTAAAAAAAGACTTAATATGTGTGTAAAAAATAATGTACTTCAGCTTCCGGGTCAAAGACCCCTATCTTCATCAGGTTTTTGTTCAGTTTCCCTATTCCATTGAGCAAATGCTGAAATTGCCCCTTGTTTTGCTTCTGGAAATAAGTGTAGGTTTACTATGCTCACGTTTTGTTGAGCTCTCCTTTTGTTAGTAGTGGTAGGAGTAGAGTTGGGCATGAGTTACTATTTTGTTAGTAATGCAGAAAAATCACTCTGCAGTTCGTTTATGCATGCAAATATGTTTTCTACAACTCGTGAACGAAAATGTCTGGTTTTTCAAATGTCGATAATTTCACGTTTTAAACAAATTTTATTATTATTTATTTTATTTGTTGTATTTTTAAACTTTTATTCATCTTTCAACTATTTGTAGTTAAAATTTTGGGAAGGGATTTTGGAGCTCAAGAAAACTTGTGCAGATGATCTTCTCCCCCACACGTCACATTCAGTTTTAACGTTGGTTTTTTTTGGCTAAATAAATCAAATCAAATCTTATTCATCGCACCGACGTGGCTCGTGAATCGCTTCTAACTAATGATAGGTGCCTCCGTTGAATATTTTCATGTTAAAAAATTGAGTGTTTTGCAATATGTTCATAAAAATACTTTTGAACATCCGATGTATTACGTTTGTGCAACTTGTCTGTTTTCAGACATAGATAGTTTCATGAAACAAATGGCGATTGAAATACTTTTTTTCGTTTTCGATTTATTACAAATTAGGTTTACTTACCATTAATATATTAAATGTAACGATTCAGGTAAATGTTGGAAAAAGAGTGTAGTAATTCAAAGCGATTTGCATATGTAGGCCTACTCGTAGTTGGGTTGAAAATTGTTATTACCTCTAATCTCTTATATTGCTAACGAAGGTGTTTACATTTACTTTGGTACCGATGAATAATATTTTAAACCATCATTATAACATCTTATGTTTTGTATTTAGTGAAATTATACAACTTACTTCGTCTTCTATTTTTTTTAACAGGTATAACTCCATGCATCAAACAACTTTTCTCTTACTTGTTTGTCTCCCCTGACAACAATCACAGTGTACATTTAATGTATTTTACATGAATATATGCCAAGTTGCAAACAAAAAACAACAAAAACTATTTTTCAAGAACTTTCTGAGAACCTTATCTATGTATAAGTAAAAAATGATCACTTCCCTTTCAGGATACAGAGACGCGACGGTGTCGTTGCAAATCAGTTCTCTCGATGTGTAGAACGGAAGGGGTCTTGCCGTGAATTAAAACGGATGAATGGACTGTCGGATGGACGGTCGGATGGACGGTCGGATGGACGGTCGGATGGACGGTCGGATGGACGGTCGGATGGACGGTCGGATGGACGGTCGGATGGACGGTCGGATGGACGGTCGGATGGACGGTCGGATCGGATGGACGGTCGGATGGACGGTCGGATGGACGGTCGGATGGACGGTCGGATGGACGGTCGGATGGACGGTCGGATGGACGGTCGGATGGACGGTCGGATGGACGGTCGGATGGACGGTCGGATGGACGGTCGGATGGACGGTCGGATGGACGGTCGGATGGACGGTCGGGTAAACGGCCGGATGAACGGCCGGATGAACGGCCGGCCGGACGCAGACTATTCGATTACTACACAAGGATGAATATGTTTCTGTTTTACATCTTCACACCTTTCGGTGCCTAAACACGTCCTCTTCCCGGCTGAGACTTATAACTCCATGTACGGAGCCACTGTGGTACAACGAGGGAGTGGACAGATCACCTTCCTCCCCCAAACCCCGCTGACGCTACGGTCCCTCGAACTTTACTTCGGTCACCTGATTGATTACCCGCGTATTATATGTAGGACAATAAATCGTACTTACGGCTGAGACGAAGAGTGCAGCTCCTGAGAGCAAGAGTATGTGGACAGCGAGCATGGTGGCGGCGATTGAATGAGGCAGCGGTCACTCCATCTGCCTCCCCCAAGCCCCCCTGTCCCGTCGGAGGCTGACTTCCCACCTTTATAACGTACGATTACCGCACCGCAGTAATGTCCGACGAGTGATCATGGCTGCGCCGATGCCAAACAACGCTGACGAGATCGTGGTAACTGTTCATGCTAATGTGAGTAACAGGAAGAGCTTCGTTCAATCTTCTAACGAGCTGACGAGGAAGTGGCCATTTAGATGCCATCGGTTGCCGTCGCCCGAAGCAAATTTCTGTTGTCGAAGTGTAATTACGTGAAGACGAGGGGGATAGTCAGGGTCCTTTGGAGGATTTTCCAGAATTTCTTTATCAACTGTTATGTAAATTACATGTGCTATAGAACAAAAGGAAAATGAGGACGGATTTGAGATACAGGATTAATGATGTTCAGATAGAACTAACGACGCGTTTTTCAGATTTTCATGACGTGATGTAGTACTCCGTGGGTATTAATGAGAATGTTAGAGCAAACATCAATGATACACAGGAGTTGGTTTGAGGTGTTTCTCGTATGAATGCAAAATGCATATTTTCAATTGAATATTTATTACTTTAAAGAAGAAAGTTTGTAATTGATGTTATACTGTGAATAACATTAGGTGCTAATGATATTCAGATTCCTTCTCTATGTTTGATTTCACGGTCTGTAAGCCATTCGGTGAAACGCGTATGGCAAATGCCCCTATTTCATCAATTTCCAAGGAATTGAAAATCTTCAAATCTTCCTTTTGTGAGAATTATAGTTCATTTTCTTTAATCATTGCAGTTTTTACTGTCACGTTTTATTTTTTTGAAATGTTGATTTTTTAATCTATTTGGCGTTGAGTCCATTACCCAGTTGTTGATATACAATTGTATTCAAATACAGTGAATGTACTCAATTTGACATTCTATCATTAATTTTGTTTTCTTTCTGTTCGATCCAAATATTGTACGGAAACGACAACACATAGTGAAATTTAGATCAACCTAAACATTTAGCCTCTTAGACTAGAAAATGTGACTAATTTTAATTTTTGTTACAATAAAATTAAATTTTCATGAATTTAAAATTAAGATTAACATTTGTGTTGTATGAAAGTAATATTAAATTGTACATTTATTGTAATTTCTTATACAGAAATTTCTCAAAACTGTAAATAATACTAAAAAGGAGAGAAAAGATTAGTAGTATCGTGGATCGAGGAATCTGCCGCAGGAGAGTAAGTGAAACCGATTGTGAGTGCTGCAGAGAACGTTTGGACATTAGGGTATAGAAACGTAAATAAGTACACAATTTGTATTATTTTCTTCACTCTTTATAAACGCTACATCCTGGACTTAGTACGTATTATAATGGTCATACAATATAATTGAGCGGTTGTGACCGTAGCATATTACTAATTTGCCGTTTGGATAGACTGGGCACTGAAAAGTAGAGAAGAATTTATTTTTCATTGTTTACGAGAAAATTAGTTCTCTGATCACATGTTCGTCATGTGTGTTAGTGAATTGTTTATTTTCTGTTCACCAAACTAAGCCACCAAAAGGTTCGAAAGTAAGGTACGCAGGTAGTGCGATTGCAAAGATTTGTTTTCATCGGCTGAGTTTAGCTAAGAGTCCGCAATGCCGCTATCTTTGCAGCAACTCTGTTCAGTTTGTCCTAGAGATCGAGGCCTGAAGGTGGCTAGACAGCTAGCTAGGTCGAATTTAGCCGCAACCTGGAAGAAAATTCGAACGATCTGATACTCTGATCGTTAGTTTTCCATGGCTTCTCCGATCAATGCTAGGCAAATGCCAGAGTATCCTGACTAACAGGCCAAGGACTGCGTGCGATCTTTCCTTCTTCTTCTTCTTCTTCTTCTTCAGCCCATCCTATCCCTTTACACACACACACACACACACACACACACACACATTTACATGCATTACGCTACTACACTTGTCGGGAGATTACTCGGGAACATTGTCCCGACTTAGGCGGTGCTCTACTGGGGGAGATACCTGGAAAATATTGTGAATCTGTTCTCTAAAACTCTGGTAGCACTGTGCTACGCATAATTTCCAACATATTGTTATACGAAAATACTTCTTGCGAACACATATAACTCCTCAATTTCGGACAATAACCTTCATTTAGCCAGAACCCTGTGCCAAAATTAGCATGATGGGGTCCGAAATGATTCATTCTTTTCACTTAATACTGCTTTATTCTATCCGCTTGGCTCATTAGTTTTATTATTAAATATGCAATTAAGTGTCGTAACTTGGTGGTAGAATATCTTAACTTTACTTGCATTAAGCTTACAATGTGTGAATTAGCATTCAACTCCTAACATTAGCCATTTTCGTACTTACCTAAAGTATACACTTTTTGCTACTTTCTATACAATACATTGTAGTTCAACATTAGTTGGCGTTCTGTACAGTTCTCCGGGACACAGCAAAGCTTTTCCCAGGCGCGGCTATGGTTCCTTCACCTGCATGTAGGGCCCACGGGCTACACTAGCGCGGGTTAGTAAGTACAGACCATTATTGCACTTCGCTGTCAGAGTGGGGGAACCACGATAGACTCTGCCTTGAGGTTAGCTTGACTCAGCCGGCGGGGGAAGAATTGTAAAAGATCCAAATGGCTGCAAATAGAGACTAGGACATACGCACCTGAACAGTAGTTTCTCGAAATCTCGAAGAGGTGAAATGTAGATACATGCAAAGAAAGTATAAACTATTGTATTTGCGCGTAATAATAATAATAATAATAATAATAATAATAATAATAATAATAATAATAATTAACATCAGATATTACTATAGTACCATAGTTTACAGACGTGATATTTCTATGTCGAACGGACAGGATCTTAAGTCTTCACACTATTCTTTACAAGAATCGTTAGTTCGTCTGTATGTGTAGTTTGGGGAATGAAATCGCAATAGTATTCAGTTTACCTCTCAAATAGAACATAATGAATGGTTAAAAATATTAGATACGTCAGTTATTAAACAACAACATTTCTTAAATTACAATTGGTACCAAAAACTCTCTTAAACTCAAGTTTGAACTAAGCACCGAAACACACTATGTAACTTATGTTGGATATGATTTATTTAACATAACTATCTTGCTATCACAAAAATTTATCACCGTAAAAACAAAAAACAAAACTTGCTAGACAGATTTTATTTTGTAAACGTTTTCTTGTAAAATTAATAAATAAATTTATTATTAAAATTTCATTGAATAAAATAGCTAAAATTTACACTTATTTACACATTAATGCACTCTTGTTAACATTTGACTCACTACTTCCACTACATGAAATACTTAATCAATTTTCCTTGTTTTGATGGACTTTTATATACATTACAAGCAACTTTTAGAAAATAAAACAATGAACTTATTTTCACATTGGCACATCAACACAATTATATTGATGGGAATTTAAAGATCATATCCCTACATTTTTTCTATAAAACAATTAGAAAAGTCTGTGCTATGTTGTAACAACTAGTTTATTTGTCGGCATTTTCAAACATATCAACCAATGTAATTTGTTCATCACAACTGAAGGTTTATTTCCATTATATGAAGTAGTCATGCATTACCTAATTTTGAATTATCTATTAATTTAATACGTCAAATGTTGCTCATTACTGAATTAATGTGTTTAAAGAGTGAATAGGATTACCACAAGATCACAGGATATTATGAAAATGTTAGGCATAAATACATTTTGAAAAATTATGAGAGTATAATTGAAACAATGTTTTGTTTTTCAAGAAATTTAATTTCAACGTAATAATAACACAATTGTGTTCGATGTGATAATTTATTGGATTCATCTATTATTTTGGTCATGATTTCACACGCTTTCGGGAACGTGGTATTCCAGGAGTGACCAAATTTCATTTCAGAGCCCTTTAAATATTTCTGAAGTATTATTTTCAACTTCGAAAGCACAAAATAAAAAAAGAATATTCATAATGGGAGCACATGTGGTATGTAACACGATCAATATGTAGTAATTGTTTTGAATTAACATAATTAAATTTTTTTTTAATAATTTGGGAAAGGAGTCATGCCTAGGATTGCCAACAATGTTCATGTAAAAGGGAGGACACTCAACAAGAAAGAAAGAAGAAAAACACAACACATTTATTTTTATAAATATTTAATTTCGACTAACATCAGCTCTACTTCTTTCTTCTCTCCATTTGCGATTCAAGTGAAAAGATTCGTTCACAACATGCAGATGAAAATGGTCTGAGGGTCTCTTTTTTATTTTGGTCGCTAGACCGAGATACTTTCATGCATGCGTGTGTCAGGGTTCAGGATATTCATGTTTTGTATTCTAAATTAACAATAAACGATACAACGTAGCAGATGTTAATCATATAAAATAAACGACAACAAATGCTAAAAAATAATAACAGGAGGAAATTTAAAATGCAAAGGAGAACGAGAGAACAATTGACATCAGTGGACGACTGTCCTCCCAAATAGAGGACGGTTGACAACCCTAGTCATGCCTGTCTCCTGATCTGCCCCTGCCACGTGGGTGCTTATTTAGGGTTGAAGGGGAACGAATCGCAACGATACAAGTAGCAGATGCTAGTCATATGATAAAATAAATGACAGCAAATGTTAAAAATTTATTAAAAGGAGGACATTTAAAATACAAAGGAGTACGAGAGGGCAATTGACGCCATGTAGGACTGTCCTCCCAAACAGAGGACGGTCGACTTCTCTAGTCATGCCTGTCTCCTGATTTACCCCTGTACTTATTTAAAGTTGAACGGGTAGGAATCGCAGCGGGGTCGGGGGCGAGGCCGGCGCATAGCCGTCCGTGTGGCGGATGATGACCGGGGTGACCATCATGTTGGGCAGCAGGAACTCGGGCAGCGTGGTGACGCCGGCGCGCGGCAGGCGGTCGAACGGGTACCCCATGGGGCGGCGGTCCGGGTACATCCGGTTGCGGATGCCGCACAGGCTGTGCGCGTCCGTGCACGTGTTGGGCGGCCCCTGCGGGTCGCGCACCTGCCAGCACACAAAGCGGCTCGAGTCAAAAGAGAGGAGTATTTGGGTCCAAAGTGAGGAAATGAAAGATGGGAACGAATTCCATGGAACGATGGGAGCGGTATTCCATGGAATGAACCTTGAGAAAACGAGTAAATACGGTGATCTTGGTGCATCAGATATAGAAGGTCAAGATTTTCCGGATATAATGTATATTATTTGTAAAACGTGTTAAGTAAAAAGACCCTTTCCGGATGAACTGCTCGATCTAACTCAGCAAATAAGGTGTTATTTGAAAGCTGGAAGTCCCCGATAACTGCACATGTAACCTACATACTTGTAAATGCTACATAATATTAATAACAAAAAAATAAAATGTCGACAAAAAGCACAATTTGATGTAAGTAACCAGTTCTGGCGATACCATGAATGCGAAGTCGCAGCGCATGTTTTGTGCGTAGTGTTTGACTGTGCAGTTCAGTGCAGCTTGAAGTCGCATTCGCGTTTTTCAATGTGTGTTTCCTCAACACTTTTGATTTGATAAGTAATTTTCAGGATGACCCCAACGGTGATCGTAGTGGACCCTGCAGGGTAAGGTGGACAGGAGCGGAGGCAGGCGAGGCAGCACAGGGTGATGAGTTTGGAAAGGAACCGGGTGGATTTGGGTAATTCGGCTTCAGACAGGTCAAGCCAGAGCAGGGATACACTACAGGCAGAGTTAATTCCTTTTCCTGTCTCTCTAGATTAGAATAAATCAATTACCGGTCAAGTACAATGGAATTCGGCTTTAAACTCCCCATACGATTTAAACGCATGGGTTTCCACGAATGTTATTAGAATGAGCGTTGACAAAATGTTCAGAACCAACGTAGAAAACGAGTGGGAAGAGAGCACATAAAATATCAAAGTGCGTTGTTGATCTTTTGGGTGAAATAGACTGAGATGAGAATCAAGTTGGAAAAGATGGAGAACTGGGAAAATAAATATACGCCAACCGACAAGCTAGAGAACAATGAAGGGAAGTATACAGGAAATAAATGAGAAGTATCGTCGGGTAGGGAAAGAGAACAGAGATCTCAGATGAAGAACAAATTAGGAAGAAAGAGGATGACGAGATCCTGGAATGAAGCAAGAAAAACCCAAGACAGAGCTTCACATGGTTCTACGGAGGTCGTACCAACGTAATAAATAGAAACTCCCCCAAAACGCAAAATAGATGCCAGAAAATGTTAATTGATATAAATACTTTGGATGGAGCCTTTGGTGGTTGATAAGATTGGACGAAGCCTTGTATGGAAAAGTACGAAAAAGAAGCGGCAGCGTTAAGAGAAAGCATGTGCTGTACCAGGTCGCCGGCGCCGTCCGACACCATGACGAAGAGGTCTGCCGGCAGGCCCTTGGTCTTGCCCCGCGGCACCAGCATGTGCTGCGGCCAGCCACACGTGCACATCTCGCCGGCGTTGCTGTTCAGCTCCTGAGACGGGTCCCGGAACGTGTTCTCGCGCGGGATCGTCACCGAGCTCAGCCTGCTCAGCCGCTCGATCGGGTTCGGTCCAGTTTGCACTGCGGGCGCACACAAGAAATCAACACTGGAGCGCCATGTACACACTCTGTACTTCTCTGGGAACCATGAGCATAAAATTCATTTATTTATTTAGTCAAAAACAGTAAAAAAACTTCGTGTGACATATGGGGGAGAAATCATCTGCGCACGGTTTCTTGAATTTCAGAATCCCTTCCCAACAATTTAACTATTAATAGTTGAAAGATTAATAATAATAATAATAATAATAATAATAATAATAATAATAATAATAATAATAATAATAATAATAATAATAATACATTTATAAAAGTGAGAGATGAACATTTCAAAAACTAGATATTTTCGTTTCCGAGTTATAGAAAACGTATTTGTAATGGTAAACGAACTGCAGATTTAATTTGAATAATTTAAATTGATACTTTTAAACGTTATCTATGTTTTCAAATATTCTAACAGTTTTGAAATGAGTATTTCTTTATTTCTGAGATGTGAGAATGCAAGGCGGTAACGGTTTCATGGTTAACAAGAACATGCAAAAATTTCGATTCCATATCACAAACTTATTACTATCAGTAGAAATTCTTGTGTGAGCGTAATTTTGAAAATGTTTCGATTTTTCGGGTTTAAACATTATCTTAACCCAATACTGATGAAATGCGTATCATTTACACTCGCGATATAAATAGACTATCATTTATACACGTAATGAATGAACTTGGAAGAAGAAGAGAAACATCGCTTCGGTCACGTGTGTCAATATTATGACGCCTCAATAAAGTTGGGGCCCTGGTAGCAAGAGAACACAAATAATCTCTGGCACTTGAAGAGTTAAGGGGGTAAAGATGGCTATTTCGTCTCAAACAATGAATTTTTGAAGAACAAAAGTTTTTAAAAAATCCATGCACATTTAAGTTTCACATTTATTTTAATTTTCAAGAATATTTTAGTGAACAAAATAAAATGGTTTCGCTACATTGGTTTCGTAGTTCGATTATATATGAGTTTTTATTATTGAAAAAATCAATAATGTATGATATATTACGATATATTGCATAAATGATTATATATGTTGTTAAATTGTATTAAATATAGAATTTACTGATTATGTTATAGTCTAAATTCATTATTATCCTGTTTTGACCCATGTTTTGCCCCATGGCGATTAGTAATCTTTATGGAAGAGTCCGGTTCAAACTAAAAATTTGGAATTTTTGTATTTTTCTCTTAAAAAAATACTTTATTCTGTTAACTGAAGACACCGAAAAAGCCAACTAAAGAGACAAAAAGTTTGATAACCAATGTCCTAGACCACATTTTCTACAGACTGTACACCTGAATACTCACGCCGCACTTGAAACTTGTCCATTTCAATGAAGTGTTGCCGCTGGTCTCGGAATGTCAGTTGGATTCCACGCTCATCAAAGTGTGGTGCCATGAAAATTCTCACGGTTCCGACCCTTGGGGGACCGGCATTGTTCACCTTTGAACAAATGAAATCGTCCCATCATTAACTTTTAATTTCATCATAGTTCGTGGAAGTTCCAAGACATTATTTAAATTTTCCCACGTTATTCATAAATAATTAAAAACGTTGCTACTTCAAGCTTACGATTATCTTCAGAATTCTAAAAGGTACAGTACAGCACAGATAACAGTTGAGCTTAAAGTATGAACTGCTCGCGAACTGAAAAAACTTTACCCGCTGACGCACAAACGTACTTCGATGGCCTACTATAATAATCAGGTCCGAAATGCAAGTCCAGAGCTAGAAGCAGCTGCGCGAACTCACCTGAATGAGGTATCTGAAGGGCGAGTGCGTCAAGTGCGTAATTCGCACTCGTATGGATCCGTTGCCCATGAAGTCCAGCCCTCTGTCGACGTTGAAGTCGTCCTCCTTCCAGAAGGTGGAAAACTCGTTGAGGACGCCCAGGTACTGCGTCTGCACGTCCGCCTTCACGACTCGCACGTTGCTGAAGCCCAGCTACGCAGGGCAACGAAGCGTCAGGCTCAGATATACCTTGTGAGGTGCTTTCACTTTCAAATAGAGCGAAAACTCTGAGTGAATGAGTGAGTGCATGAATGAGTGTGCGAGTGTATGAAATAAGTGAATGTATGAGTATGTGAGGAAGTGAATGTATGAGTGTGAGAGTGAATGCATGAGCCTATGAGTGAGTGAATGCATGGGTGTATGAGATAGTGGATGCATGAGTGTATGAGATAGTGGATGCATGAGTGTATGAGTAAGTGAATGTATGAGTGTATGAGAAAGTGAATGTATGAGTGTATTAAAAAGTGAGTGTATGAGCCTATGAGCGAGTTTATCAGTGAGTGGGTCATGAGGGGGAGTGTATGAGTGGGTCATGTGGATGAGTCTATGAGCGAATGAAAGTGTGAATACCGACCATCAGAAATGCGTAATCAAAACAGACAATAGTAACTTCGATGTATGGGATTTTTCATCACATTTCATTTGCAAAAAGACATTTTTTTGCCTCCCTCTTCCGTTCATGATTTAAATTTTTGTAATAGTTCTTCTAAATAGCACTATATACACTGATCAGTATGTATATGACTACACAAAACATCGTTAAGAAATATTTCATCATTGCAGACATTTTCTTCAATTTATAACTAATAATATTTAATGGGTGATTCAAACTGTTTTAGATTCTATATTTGCTAACAAATCTTACTACAAATTCGAGAAAAAGGAGAACGAATTGTAGCCATCTTTCGGTGTTGGCAAAGTACTTATCACCCGGTTGGCATTTTATGTGTTTTTGTTTTATTCTCACCTCTTGTTCAGTGTAAGGCTGCAAAGTTTGCTTATGAGCCACGAACATATCGTTGATGAACGAGTGCCATCGGTAGAAGACTGGATCTCTCATGGCTGTCTCTACAGCGCCCATGACACCTGCTTGTTCCTGCAAAATAAAATTTGTTTTCATATTTTGGAAAAAAATCCGGTTTAATTTTTTTCATGAATTGCAGTACTTTGTGGAAAAATTGAGTGTTTCGATAACTAGATTGGTGAATGTAAGTTCTGCAAGTTATCGTTTTGCCAGTTGGAGAAACCAAATTGAGTGTGATGCAACATTTTCGATGGTCGGAAATAATTTCAAAACAAATTAATCAACTATATACAACTGTACTTCAATTGAGCTATCTAATAATATAACACTGCTTTATTATGGAATCCTAGTGAAATAAAGCTAGTGGTGCTATAATAGTACATACTTTCTCGCAGCATTTATAACTTTTGAAATTTTCAAAAATTCCGAGATTGCAACTAAAATGAGATCTGTGCCAAAGTTTAAACAATACATTTGGAACCATTTTTGATAACATTTTGAAAATGTTGAGGATTTTTGTAGCTCCCAGAAATAAAAACATCCATTTCAAACTCACAGAGCTTTGAATCTGTTTAGAACGATCGGAGAATATAACTTTTGGAGAAAATCGTCTGGACGGTTTAGGCACAAGCTTTTGGACCGTAGACGTACGGACCGACAGACGGTCTATGACTTTATCTATTATTCGTTTTTTCGTTTTTTTCTGGTAAATCTTAATACACATAAAGAAGTGAAATCGTAAACGTTGACAAGTACACACATTAGGTATTTTGAGATTGCAACTTTTGTCATTCTTCTGGGGCTAAATAATTAATTTAGTAATTATTCTGTAATAAAAACTGACTAGGCTGCCTATGCTAGGCATTACTTTCACTTTTGACATTACAATCGTTAATTTTTCTAGGCATGTGCTCACTTAGAGCAACAGGTAAATTGTAGAGACGATTCAGGTTTTACTTACCAAGTGCTTGTGATCGGGGTCATGAACCAAAGCTATGGCAACATGACCTAAACCATGAAGATCCCCATAAAGATTACTATTGATAGAAATATCACTTCTCTCGATCATATTTCCCAATATGTCAATGCCAGTGTAGTCATCAAGAGGAACGTAAGTGTTATTTTCCTAAAAAATTGAAATTTAATAGACATTTGAAAAAGTTTATAAACATCTCAAATTATTTCATATTTTTCTTCCCATATTTGAGTTTTCTCAGAAATCTTGACAATACAATTTATTGAAAATTTTACGTATGAATTACTTCTTTATTACAAGGTCTTCTAGAATTAAATTCAAACTAGAGAAAAGTCATTAAGAAAAAATCTTTATCAACATCTTAATATTATATACAATAGTTACGTATCAGAATGAAGGAAATGAAAATATTAATGTAACTTACTGCAAGAACTTTTCCACTGCTGATAGCAGCGTAGATTCTGTCCCTCCAACGTTCCAGATCCAGAATATCAAAATCCAGCTGCATGTCGTCCCGAGAAATGTCCTGTAATGCATTAGAGACTATTGTTGAAATTTGAAGTTTCTTTCATGTTAAATTTATTGCAAAATGTGCCCATTCATCCTATATAGTATGCTTGCAGCATGTGAAAAGGCTCTAGCATATGTCAAGCAAAATTAATCTCCCTGCCCGACATAACGCGATCTCGTGTTGTCCCGACCAAACAATTGGAATATTTTTTACGGAGACCAATTTTTTGGGGGAGTTCGCGCGCAGTCAGTGGCCCGTTTGTTTAGGTACTGCTCCGGCATTTGTCTGGTATTGGTTCGAGTAATCATGGAAAACTACTGTTGAGGGCATCCGGCCGCTAAAATTGCCCCCCAGGCAACAGCTGAATTCGACATAGGTATGTAGTTAGTAAATCCGCAACTATCGGGTCTCGAACCTAAGACCTCTCCCTCGGAGACGCTGGAGTGGCAACAGTGTTGGACGGTGATATCTCAACCGTCGGACAGGTTTACTAACAATCTGACGGAGATATCATTGAAGTAATGTGACAATTGAATCTGTATGTAAATAAGTAGCTTAAGTATTTACGAAATTGTTTCTATATTTTGAATCATTACCTAAACTAACAAATGTATTAATGACGAATGTTCTTTATCATGATTTAAAATACTTGAACTTTGAAGGATGTATGTCACAGAACTGATACAAATATCACCTTCAATTTACGTATGACATTATTAGGTATTTTGCAAATAATCTCAAATGGTTTGTGGAAGTGTGAAATATAACACTCAACTTCAGAATAGAGTTTGCAGGTCGGGGTTGCCACACACGAGTGGCAATGATGGCGTCGAGCTTTGGGAAGTAACCTTCTTCAATCGGCTTTCGCCAGTTCAGCAGCCGTTGCACACGTGCCAGCTTGTTGGATAACCGTTCGAAGTTGTATCTGCAAGTGGAAACAAAAATGGAAATCTACTTGACATGTGAGTAAAGTGTTATCTCATGTTAACTATTTTCCGTTGTACCGTCATTAACATCGATCTTTTAAATACTGATATAGAATATAGGGGCCGTTATTTTTTCGTTTATTTAAGGAAACCAATTGAGTTCTGAAACAGAACGAATTTGGAATACGAAATTGGAAATTAATATAGAATACGAATGCTCTGGCAAGAGGTTGGAAGAGTGTGTATTGATTCTGGGCGCGACAACTACTGACGCCTTTAGTCCCGTATGTGTAGAAGCTGACAAAATTATTCCCCCGTTGGAAAACGAGTACTGGCCGTTAGAAACAGGCCACCGCATCAAACAGGAAGTTCTAAGATCGTACCCGATCTTCCCACATGTGTGGTAAAGTAGTGCTTGTAAGTGTAGACAAGTGTGCGTGGAAGAGGAAAAGAGGGGAAAAGGATGAGAAAGGAAATATCGCGCGCGGTTCGTAACCGGTTTGTTAGACTACTGTTCGCCCTTGGTTGGTAGAAACACAAACAAGAACACGATCGGAATACGAAAAACAACTGCTTAGAGCAGCCAACCGTTAGAAGTTTCCTCCAGACAGTGGTTATGTTCATATTAAATTGAGATAAGTAGCTAGTGTCAGAAATCCAACACCATCGGGTCTCGAACCTCCTGGACCTCTTGATCAGCGACGCTACAGACGAAAATTCTGCCACTGAGCCAAGGAAGCTAGTCGTATACGATAACTTGGGCGTGACCAGCTAATGTGTTTCAGAGTAACAAAAGTCTGCCGCGCCTTCAACCGGGAAGTCCTTAGATTCGAGTTCCAGCGATGGTGGATTTTCGCAGGCAGTAGGTAACTAGGTCAAATTCAGCCGCTATCTGGAGAATTTTAGAAGCTTTCTGCTCTGATCGTTAATTTTCCAGCGTTATTCCGATCCACATCAGGCAATGCCGAGGCATTAGCCTAACAAACTGTCCATGGACAGTGCACGACCTTTCCTTCCTAATCTGTGTCCCCATCTCTCCCCTACACACACTTGTATACCCTACAATGCCACACAGGAGTCCAAAGAGACCAAAAAGAAACTAAGGCGACTGTCACGTTGGAACCGATTTTGGCCGACGTTTTGGTCGATCGACGTTGGACGTTTGCGTCCGAAATAAAATCGCGAATTTGCTTGTAGTGCGAAGCATTTATTTCGAATTTTCGGAGCAACTTCTGTAAGGTGACTCAAATCGTTTTGAATGGTTAGAAGAGAGATTATACACAACTCTTGTGATCTCGTTGTGAGGTTTTGGGTAGAGAGTGAATGAATGGTGGGAATTTTCCTACGACTTCGCCAACTATTTACGCTTACTATATCATTTAACCTAACACGATCGACACCATCAGGAACAACCACGCGTCGCGCGGTAGCAATACAAAGCAGACGAAAATCGCCCAACCGCAATAGATCATTTCGTAAGTAATTACTCGGAGAGAGAGGGGAGAGAGAGGGAGAGAGAGGGAGACAGGGAGAGAGAGGGGGAGAGAGGGAGAGAGAGGGAGAGAGAGGGAGACAGAGAGAGAGGGAGACAGAGAGAGAGAGGGAGACAGAGAGAGAGAGAGAGGGAGACAGAGAGAGAGGGAGACAGAGAGAGGGAGACAGAGAGAGAGGGAGACAGAGAGAGAGGGAGACAGAGAGAGAGGGAGACAGAGAGAGAGGGAGACAGAGAGAGAGGGAGACAGAGAGAGAGGGAGACAGAGAGAGAGAGAGAGAGAGAGAGAGAGAGAGAGAGAGAGATAGAAATGCTTCTAGTTTTACGAAACTTTTTATCCATATGGAAAGAAGCAATTGCTTATGAGAAGTAATAGTTCCTGCTTGAACTCGTGAGCAATTTTTGTGGAATACTTACTCATTTTTATTCACATTACCCAATTAATGTGATACGTACCTGGCCAGAAGTTGCGAGTGCATGTAGTAAAAGAGCTCCCCTCGCCGGTCCTTGGCTACCACTTCGGGGCCCCCTACGCCAGGGAAGTACACGTGCCAGTTCCAATGGTGCAGGTTGACGCCGATGTCCTCCCGGAAGTACGCCACGCGGTGCTCCGGTTCCAGGTCAGAGGCGGTGAAGTCCCGGGGGATCGTGATGACATCCTGCAGGAGTGCCCGGCGACACATCATTAGACATCGTATGTTTAGGAAAACGTTTATTTTATTCTAAAGATAAATATACAGTATCAGCGTATACCCGAACCCCGACCATCCCTGCGACCAGACGTGATAATGATCTATTCAAGATGGTCGAAACGGCGTAACAGCCTTCGTCGCGGCGTCATCCGAACAGTCAAGAGTACTTGCATGACTCTGTGCGCGGAAGTTTATGACATTGCAGTTTGAGTTATTTCAGATAGGAACAATACATAACTATCGTCTTTCCGTTAATTAGACAAACAAAATATTCCTTACGTCATTTTGATGAGAAATGCTACTTTCTGAGCAGAAATTTTGTTGCTTTCTGAGGCCTGACGTAAGCTTCTCTTCGAATCGAGCGAGTGAGGGAAAGGTAAATAACAAAGAAGTAGTGACGCCTTTGTAAGAAGTTACCATGAAGGCGCCGACAGGGATAACTGAAAGGAATATACTGCGCTTGCTTGGTTACCCATAGTTGCTACTCTTATCCGACCCCCTCTTGGCAACCATCTATCGGCGCGTGAGTGATCTCCCAGTCTTTCTCGTGCTCACTACCTCTTTCCCGGGAACTCGTCCAAGAAAAGAGTCCCCTCATGTTCCTTAAACGTCACTTGCGTTAGACCTAAGACCTCCAAATGCAAAAATTTTTCTTTTTTAATTAATTAATCTGGCATTATTTGTCAACATTTAAAGGAAATTCACACATTTTCGTACTTAGTTTTGTAACTTTAGAGCACGCGCCTTGCGTTTTTCAATCCCGAATTTCCCCTCCCCATTGCGTTCGCAAAAGACGTATGGAACAGACCAGCGTTTGCGAGAGCAGCCGCTACCAGTCCTGCGAGCTGCGAGCAAGCCTAGTGAGCACGATTCTTGGATGGGCCTGCGCTAACGCAGTCGGCCTCTTCGCTTACTTTGTAGAGATACATCAAATGTCTTACTCTGTCCTCTGCGGCCGCGTTGAACACCTCGTTTCGTACTTTGGAGAAAACGCTGCCGTCGAAGAATCTCTCCGGGAAGAAAGACGGCACGTGGGGCAGGCTGAGGCCCATTGTGTCGCGGCGGTGTTGCATGGCCACTGCCAGAGCGTAAGAGTACATGAAGGGATTGATTTGGTCCCGGCAATATGCACTGGTAGACAGGAAGCTTTCGATGTCACCGGCTGAGGAAACAAATACAATGTACATATAACTCATTCATGGTCGATCATCTATACTATGATGAGACGGGGCTGGGAGAGGCGGAGCGTTGCGAGGCGGAGCGTTGCGAGGCGGAGCGTTGCGAGGCGGAGCGTTGCGAGGCGTGAGGGGGGCGTGGTGGGCTGAGTAGAAACTGAGCAGATTTCGGGACGGTATATAGGTGAAGTTATGTCTACTTTACACTATTGATAAAATGGGACCTCAATATGAATTCCTCATTCGTCAGACTGCCTAGTAGATAATTGCAATAAATATACAGGATACGCCCAATACTTCAGGTAGTTCTTATGTACTATTTGTTGTATTAAATCTTGTATTACGAATTTGGTGTTAGTTTCAAAGTTATTAAGATGTTTGAAGTGATTTTGTTTGGTATACACACACTCGTAACATCGGTCATAGTTTACTTTTTTCTCACTGAACTAGACCCGCGATATAACACTTTTCCACCGAGAAAAAATAATTATTTTAATTGTTAAAAAGTCTTTCGACAAAAACATTTAAAAAACTGCGGGAAATAACATGCAAATATTTATCTTCGTCATGGACTTTAGTCGTAGATCCTCCTTGTAGTACAATTAAACTTCGAAGAAAATTGACTCGTTAAATGAATAATGGAGAGCTGTGTTACTTACCATTCATTAACATCTGTACCAATTGTTTAGTCATTTGTCGGTGCTTCGGAACAAAATGAGAAAATTGTTCTCTTCGTCCCAATTGCTTTGGGAATGAAATGTCGGGCAAAACATCCAGCTTTTTTATTCTTAAAATCTTAGCCCCTGCTTGCTTCTGTATTTTTCTGTGAGTCTTCTGAAAGCGAGTGGACTGAAATAAAAAATCTGTGGTTAAATGAGTAAATATATGGAGATATGCCATTAATAAGCGACGACAAGTGGCTAAGTTATATACCACTCTTGTTCAGAAAACGAGACCTCAGCGTTGAACGTCTGAAACAACTAATGAAAGCTGAGGGTGAAGAAGTATTTTGTAGCAGGAAAAGATAGGTGCAATATCAAAACAGCAATAGCGTCGTTCTATTTATAAAAGATATTACATTTTATGTAATAATTATTTACTTTACTATCTATTAAATTAAAAATAATTAAATTAAGAAATAAACCAATGTTTATAATTTTAATATTTAAAAGTTTTAATTTAATAAACAAATAAAATACCTCCAAGAAAATACTTACGACAAATTCCTCCGGAATTTCAAATTGGAAATCCCTTCTGTGCCCTTTCAAAACGAAGAGCGGTTCAGCAGGTCGATCAAACATTAATTGTAAGTGGGTTTTTAAGTTGAACCGCGACTCTTGTTGCTGAAAATCAGACATACCGTTTCAAATTCAAAGAAAAAAAATTTTTCTTTTATATTAACGAAATCACTCTTATTATCTTTTTGGTCTTTGGAAGTAAAATATATTCAAATTTATATTGGATTTTTTCTTAATCCCAACACAAAGCACACATTCACCATTACTGCTCAAACATGTCTTGATGGAAGCGGAGGCGTTTTGCACAACGGTGACTTATAGGTAGAAGGAGCAGATGTTGCTCTACGTACTTCGCAGGCACAGTGTCTCCCCCTCTGAATACCGTGACCTTATAAAGATATAACATTCGGATCGGTTAGCAGAAGATTATTAGAGTCTGAAGACATCGCGTAAGAAAGTTTCATATGTATCAACTTCCCTCTCATCTCTGCCGAGTTCCCCCTCCTCTCTGTCGAAGCAGTAGTTCTGCGCTAGAGAGCGAACATATTGCTGTTCAATGTATTGTATTAAAAAAAGCACTAACGATTGGGGGTACATGAACGCACCAAAGAAAATATTTTTTCTTAGCAAATTTATCTGCGAATTTTATATTCTTTGCTAGAATTTGTAACCGATACAAAATATGGAATATTTGTTCTTGTCGTATGTGTTATCTTTTTAAGTGGTTATTGGACCTTGAAAGCTCGTGTTGTATTTAAAAATCGACGACCACTTCTATATCTTTGGTTACCATTCAGCTGATATATTTCATGTTTCATAATTTTTAAATATTTTACTTGTCTACTAATTGTTGCAGTTATATAAATTTTTGTAATTAAAACGTTGTTTTCCTTGCTGTAAAAATTATTTTTTAAGAATCTTTTTACTCAACTTAAAATTTAGTATAAAATTATGAACGTTTGACGAAAATTGATATCTAAACACCACTGTAGAAAATAATTTATATTAAAAAACATTAAACCGAATTAAACAAATCAATTAATTTTCAAAATACTTATTTTATTCTCATTTAAAAAACATTTTAACGAAACTACATATTTTAAACAAAAAATTAATTTAAATAAAATAATTACATAACAACAAAATATGGTTTAAAACTCAAAACATCTGTTTAAAAAACTTGTCGATGCTAAAAAATCCGGTAAGAACCAAAAACCTGGTTTTAACATAAAAACTCGTTTCCTTACTTTTTATTTTTAACCCATTTTTTTTCAACTCTGAAACAACATTGTGTGTATTAAACGTATACTCTTGACAAATTTTAGACTAACTTAGTTTAATGTAAATTATATATAAGCGCCTTAAAATATAAAAAGCATTAGAATATCTAGTCTTTTATGCAATATCTTTCAAATTCTATTTCTAGCACAATATCTTTTAGAAAAATAATAAACAGGAAACATTGTGTCTTCTCTTCTACTTCAATTGATTTCTCAAATTTTATGGAAGTTTAACTATTGAAGATTATCACTTTCAAAATTCTAGTGTTGGAATATCACAATTGTCCATAAAAATGTTTCCTTCCCACATAAAAGTTCTAAGAATTGAAAGATAAACCCTAAATGTTATACAAAGATCGTAATGTATTTGTAGATTGCATTTGGTTTTACATTTCTCCCACAAACTGGAACTGAGCGTGAACATGATTTTAATTTGTTGAAGAAAGAATGGTAGGCATTAAATTTCCATTCTCGTATAACTATTCTATTCGCTCTATCAAAATTAACTCACCACTCACTAGAGTGAATATAATTTTTCATTTTATTCCTTGATTTATCGAAAATATGGGTTACTGTTGCTTTATTACACGAAGTTGAAATTGGATTGTGCGAATGAAATAAATATACGCACATTTTATGAAGGGACTAGATTTTTTTCTATGTAGTACATTATATATTCGTAGAATTACAAGAACAATTGTTGTTATGCACTCACCGCGGCTACTACTGCCAGGAAGAGGATAGTTAGAAGTATCTTCATGGTGACAGTGGTGGGTCCAGCAGCAACTGACCCACTGGTGAGAAGATAATTTTCTTGCGTTTATAATACCTCTTATCAAATCCATCTTCCACCTCGAAGCGTCGTTTAGAAAGCGCTGCCGTTCATAGGTGGCTAACGGTCGCCACTAAGTTGGGCGCATCGCCGCGAAGTACCTCCTCGTAGAGTCATTAGTACCAGAAAACGATGTTTTCGAGTTTCACTGCGCCAATCTTGTCAAGCGTATTAGATTATCAAAGTCTTCCGTACGTCCAACCTAACACAAATGACCTTTGGGAGTGTGGCGATTCGTAGTGTACCTGATTCCCTGAGTACAACGTACCTGCTTTACAATATACCTGTTTTGTGGTACTGAGTTTCAAACTGAAAAGTTGTGGTGAAAAAAACGGGTTTGGGGAAGTTTTTGGGAATTATATTTACATATAATAAACTTAAATTTGTGGAAATATGTACGACAATAATTTATTTTATTTACAAATAGATAGTATCCATTAGAAATTAAACATATTGTCTGAAGTACTTGAAGCATTACTTTGTGTTGAGTTGTTGCTAAAATATCAAAGTGTATTATACTTTTGTAATGCCCTTTGCATATATTACTGCATAATTTGTGCTATTTTATAGTCACAATAGTCTTTTGGAGTTGGCACTGTACATTAGAATGATTACACATTCCAAAGAAATGCTCCCTAAAAAGATGATTCCGTATTATCACATTCGATAACATTGTGATTACATTTTGTTGTGAATGTTTGAAAGTTGGTTGTGTTAATAAGATAGTTTTATTGATAATTGAATGTGTTTTAAAGTATACTCTTAGTTGAAGACCAATATAAAGTTAATTAATTTAAAATACAATTGTTAAGTGAAAAGTGAAGATTTGTTATTTATAATAAAATCCTAACATTAAAACGAATTCATGAGGTACTAAATCCATATCTGCTTCCTCTCAGAAGTAATATATTCACGTTAGTGCTATATGTCACGCCAATATCCCGAGTTTATGGTGAAATAATATAATTCATTTGTTTCTCCACTGCTCGGGGTTACGCAAAGTGATAAAGTATCCATTTGCGTGTGCTGATATGTTGCTCTAGTTATAGGGAGTTGGAGTGAATATTTATTGCTTTGTGACTCTTCTAGAACAGCAGCCGTGTGCTGAACGCATGCGCTCAATTTATTCAATATTCTGAGATTTATGAACTGACCAACAGTTCCAGCCCCTTCTCTACTGTATGCCGTCCCTTTTTTTCACAAATACTTTCTACGACCTCTCTTTCCGCTTGTGAGCTTTGAGTGAAATTCCTCGATCGCCATTCTCTCACAATCCGCCATTCTCTCACAATCCTTCACACACTCACCATGATACTCTCGCTACTTGTGTCATCAATTCATTTACATTTACTTTACCAATTCTAGTATTCGTAGAGTTTAAAATTATGTAATTCAGTAAAAAGTGATATCGAGACTTTCACAGAAATACACGTGTAGGGTGTCATTGATGCAGAAAATGTTTTGTTTTTCAAACTCTTCCTTCTGCCTGTTTGGGAACAACAGTTGTGTCTAATCCGTTCTCAGGATTTTTATCGGATTTCACGATCGATCGGGCCCGAGTTCAGGTCCTGTGAATTTCAAACGAGTCTTTTAACTTTTGAGCATTTTTCAATGCTGTTTCTGGAATCTTTTCAAAATTTTCTCAAAACTGGCTTCAGATTTTGTCTCGTAACTTTTAACTAACGTGAACTTTTTGATGGAATGAGATAGAATATATTTATTTGCAACTGAATACAACTCGGTGACTAATTTACAACATTAATTATGAATATTAACATAGTAATGATAAAAATAATTAAATTGCACAAATAGAGCAAAGTATGCTGAAAAACTTAGAAGAGTTTCTATAATCATTAAAATACTTGGAATTTCAAACTTTGCAGAAGTTCATTCAATAAATGAAAATGTATATACTTGGCGTTGCCTTTGAATCAAAGATAACATAAAAATATAAATTACTTATTTTCCGTATTGATACAAATTTTCATGCATTTTGACTGTTTCTTCTAATGTTTATTTGTTACTCGCTAGACTGTGCTCATGTTTGAAACCTTCTTCCTTCCAACTTGTCTCTTTTCTTTACCTCTTACTACCATTATCACTCCGATGTCTTCTTTGACTATGTTTCAACTGTAGTTGTTTTTCTATGCTATACGCTCACTCTCCATCACGATCATTGTAAAACCTATCATATCTTCAATCAACGCTATTAAAAGCTAATTACTCATCGATTTTCTCCGACATTATTCAACACCGTCGCCACCGCAACCACTAAACAGCTATAGCCACTGCCACTACCACTGTAACTACCACAACTACTACTACCACCACCTCCTCCACCACCACCACCACCACCACCACAAGCGCCGCCGCCACCACCACCACTACCACCATCTCCTCCACCACCACCATCACCACTTCACCACAACCACTACCACCACCACCATGATCATCACCACTACCACCATCTACTACTGCTCCAACTTCAACTAATACTCATCGAATTTTCACATGCAGCTATAGTATAAGTATCATCCCCCCATTTTCGCTGCTAACATCTTCACTAACATCATCACTTCCACCGTAACCATCACTTCCCCACAACCTTCATACGTTGATCCTTCGTGGCCCTCTCACCAATCCCCGCCGCAGCCCGCTTCCTACCCTCGTCACCACCCCCACTGCCACCCCTACATGTCCCTTCTCCTCCCACCCGAGAGCGAGGGGGCGCGCCGTATATTTCAGTTAATATTTCTCTCCGTAATGGGTATTGACGGCAGAGTGGAGTGTAAAGTTGTGTTATCAATTTGGTGCCCCGCCTGGACCCTAATGCTGCGCAAACAAAACGAATATTATTATATAAATTCACTCAATCGTTTGATGTAATTACTGAATGGCTACAGTCAAAATATTTCAAGCTGCGATTTCTCTATGATTCCGGTGTGCTTCCCGTTGAAATATCATGCACCCAAAGCAAACAAGGAATTTCTATTGAACGATGAATATTTTTAACTGGATATGAAAAAAATCTCTAAGGAAATACACTTGTGAGATACATTTTTGGTATTTAAGAGCTAACTACACTTTAATTTGATATTTTATTATAACATTTTATTTGGGGAAAACGGGACATTTCCAAATATAATGTAATGTGTTTTATTGCAATTATGCTGTTTTCTCAAGCTTGCCACACGACAAAATATCGACCCCATTTTTGGACCTTCAGGGTTACTCTCGAATATTTTACTTCATTGTTTCCTTATACACTCAATTTTTTGATAAATGCGTTACGAGCGTAATATAGTAGATAATGGTAAACAAGTTAACTAACAAGTTAATTCAATTTACTTTACATAATACATATGATGTTAAACATCGGGAACACACCACGATAATTCACAAACAATGTAAGTCATATAACTTAATAATGCATTAATATAGACGATGAAATATCTCATATACTCTAGTGAGCGACTGCGTGGTACACAAAGTCCATGGTAAACAAAAAAATGTCGATTCTATGATCAAGCTAAAATGAATATCTTGTTTGCAAACTTATGATTATTCTATGTCCATATTAAAATGTATATACATGATTATTAAAATGTATTTTTATTGTAGACAATAACATGTTAATTTCATTTCTGGTTAGAAATCCGTGAAGTTAATAAAATGAAAAACAACTTGAAAAATTTCGTGATGATCAGTATGAAGCTGAAAATGCAACGCAAGTGAATCATTTATCTCCTTAATGGTTCATTCCATTTTCTTATTTATGTACTTAAATTAATATATATTTTTTACATAAATGGAATACATATTTTTACTTAATATATTTTTTTCTATAAACATTTGTAAATTAATATATAAATCCTAAAACAACATATAGTAGGGCAGGGAACACTAACTTGTACAACGCCATTACAGTAACATTTTTTAGCAAGACAACAAAATTGCTTCATCCTTACAATCTGCGTCAAACTGATCTCATTTAAATTCATTTTCATCATTTCAAAAAGGTGTCAATATGAATAATCCTAAAAGAATGTTCCAGGCAATACAGTTGTATTTAGAATCAATGAAAGTATAATTTTCGGTCGTTAATGTTTGCTGCGTCTTAAACCTTTTCAAGGACATACTTCATTTACTAACGTCAGTTCTGAAATAGAAAATGGATATTTTTTGTAATAAGGCCATTTATCTTCAAGGGTCTAGAACTGCCATATTCTGTTCACATAAGTGCTCACACAGAAATGGACGAGGGCGTCGGTATCCGAACGTACCAAACCCTTCTAGTTTATCGCCATGATAAATTCGTGTTCTAGATGAGCCACTTGCAGGCGATACACGTCCCCGCGATAATTCGCGCACCTCTTGCTAATCACCGTCATCACCGTGGTGATCGCGCCCCGCAGTCGGACCGCTTGCGCCGCGATCGCCCCGCCCTCGCCCATTGGCCCGATATGGCATGCCAAGCAGCGAGCAATCGACGGCCGATTCCGACCTGGCAGAAACAGACCTCTCCCGGACCTCGACCCGGGACGCGATGGAATCGAGAGGAAAATAATTATTCGATCCCTCCGTTCACTAACCATTACGAACGTGCCCGGAATCCCGGGCGCCCTTAGTAACGGTTCGTTTACATAACAACGGAGGGTCCGGGTGGAATGGGACGAGCGGGACATCAAACCGATGGAAATTCAGATTCCAACGAGACGGCGACGGGCCCGCACGTGCGTTTCCTGGATCTCGGAAAATCGGCAACCGCGCGTCGCCCGCGCGCCCATGCCCCATCGCCCGCACCGCCCACGCCCTTGGGCGCGTTACGGTGCATCAGTTACCGAACTTCTATCTACGCATGCAAATTTTGCGTTGTTAAACCCTCTTTTTATTGGACTACGCGTGTCCGAAAACGCCGCGCCGGACGATGAAAAGCTGCGGAGGAAAAAAAACGTAATTATTATCTGCATAAACAACAGGAAATTACATTAATTTACACTCGCCTATTAAAAGGACATTTTTATGTAGGGCCGCGCGTGGCTGCGGAAGCGACCAGAAGGCCCAATTCACGGATAATTGGATTTGCAGGCGGCGCTGGAAAGGAAGGGGGCGGGAGTGAGTGGTGGAATCCACAACAACAACAAAAGTCTGTAATCAGCGAAGCATTCAATGAAACTGCTTTCCCAACCGGATGTAGATCGCGCCCACTGAGCAATCGGGGTGAGGACGTCATCAAAACGAGAGACAATGTGCGAGAGTGAGGTTGAGGGTGGGGGGGCAGGGAAGGGGGACTTGTGTGTGGGGGTGTGAGGGATGAGGAAAAAAAGAGAGCGGGGAACGAGTGCGTGTTGTGGGCAAAAGCGGAAAACTGTCGCCGCCCCTGCCAGCTCTGCCCCGTCCCTCACCTCATCTCCCCGCCCTTCCCCACCAATCTCCACCACTGCCCTCCCCGCCTCGCTCTGCCTCGCCTCGCCACGCCCCTCCCCGTTTCCGTTTCGACCAGTGAGTCCCATCCCATGGGGTTCCGTGGTGTGCGGAGCGGCCGCAGCGCGATGTAGCTGTATCATCGTTATTTGCTTACAAAAATTAACACATTCTGAAGATTTACTCGCGCGGGTGGGCGGGGCGTTGCGGGGGAGGCCCGATTTGCGTTTGCGGTCGGCAGCCGCCAAGCGAGTGCGATCAATAGCGCCATCATCTTCATTACGATCGCGCCGCGCCAAAACAAACCGGCCGACGCCATTTCGGAGAGCCCCAGGGATGAGGCAAATGGCGCGCGCTCTACGCGACAAGCGACGTTGCTACGTCTGCCGTAACTAGAGTATTTCGAAATATTTACAAATAGAGGGATAAATTAGTATAGTAATTTCTAGGAAAATGAAAATATTTAATGTAGCAAATGTGTGATTTTATTTTAATGAAATTAAAGGAAAATTGGGCTAGGTATTTAAAATAAAAAGTGACTCATTCTGAATTCATTGTAAACGTGTAAACATTCTTAAGAACATATTGCTTGTGAATTATGAAACGTTCTCAATTTCAGACACTTCTTCACTTCAGAACCATATATGATCTTCGTAATGCAAAATTAGAATTAGAAGTAGCGTTGTATGATGAATGAACATATTTTAATAATTTCATTGTTTCTTTTTAACCAACTTTCAATGGAAGATGCAACACGAAAACTGCCGGTTCGCTCTTATTCCTTGCCTTGCTGAGGCTACCTGACTTCCTTCTTGCCGAACCTGCAGAACAATTTAGAGGCCGTATGCACGCGCAGCTTAAAACTAGGGAGTGTTAAAACCAGCTTTCCTTTAAACATATCAATTTTGAAACAATTAATAACACTAACGATCCTACGAACGCCTTTCATACGTCATCTTCATTTTACTGTTTCCTACGGCCGTATGACATGCGTCCTTCTTCATTTTTTATCTTCTACTAGATACAAACGTCTTTGAAACTTTCGTAGGCGCCTATTATTAGCTTTTTAATATCATGAAGGGGGGATGCAAGGGGAGACTGGGATACGCGCTGCGCGATTCATTTGTCCGTCACCACAGTGACTTAATGCAGGGTAGTGAAATTAACCATTTAAGTGCTTTCTTATAAAAGTGAATTGGTAATTATGCGGTGGATAGGCTTGCTCAAGGTCGCGTAAACGCGAGGGCCTAACGCAGGAGCGTCGCCGTGATTTGGATCCGGGCGAGCGGAGCGAGAAAACTTGCCTTTGAAAGTAATTTGTCATTATAATGTGGCGGGCACAAAGCGTATGCAAATATGGGCCACCACCTCCTAGAGTTATAAAGCCTGTTCACTAGTACGTGACGTCACTAAGATGGCGGCGTAGGTAGTCAGGAGGCATGGGTGTCCTGGGCGCAGTTATGTTGTTTTTAGTTGAATTCGTCTGGTGTTGTCCGTGTGTTCGGTGCAGTTCGTAATTGTATTATATTGCCGCTTTGATAAGCCATTTAGTGTAGTGTAGTGTAGTTCCGAGGTGTCGAGGAAACTGCGTTGAAGCCTTGAAAGTACATGTTTTTGGTTTTCCAAAAGATCGTGCTTTGCGGAATAAATGGACGACTGCTGTTTGCAGAGCAGATTTTGTTCCTTCCAAATCTTGGAAGGTAAGGCTGTGGTTCATATGTACATGTAGAACCTACATTTATTATATTTATTATTTATTCAATGCATAAATTGTATATAAGTTGCTAAGAGTTATGCCATAATTTAGTAATATTCCCAATGTTCTATCACGAAACCAAGTTGTTTGCAATTAGATCTTACAATTCTTCCTTGTAATATGATGCTGAACTTGCAACTATTTTCTGTATACTGTTAAGTGAATAGTGATAGTAAAAACTTCAACTATCAGTTAAATAATCTTAGAATAGTTGTACTTAAGTTATAGCATTCAGTTGTAATTAATGCGTAAAAAATTCATAACCTAACAAACAATCTTAGAGATTTCCTGTAACTTGTATGAATAAGTTACTAAAACAAAACAATAATTTATGTCAAAGGAATTACCTTAGGGAAGTATGAAAGCAAAAGTCTCAGTGGTGCATGAATTAATTTCAAATCAATTGTTTTTGTTCTTTGGTAAAATTGGTTTGAAAATGAAACTTAAATTCTATGTTCACGTTTGATATTATAGACTAACCACTGTACAATTTTATTTTACCTCTCATGCAACCTCATTATTATTATTACTATTATTATTATTATTATTATTATTATTATTATTATTATTATTATACATATAATATATTATTTTTTTCTTGTTTCAGTTATGCCACCATTTCCATCAAAATGACATTTGGGAGAAGGTGGTGTATAATGAACAAGGAGAGAAACTGTCATATAGACTAAATATACTGAAGTTAAGAAGTGATGCTGTACCATCTGTGTTCCCTAACTGTCCAGCTCACCTTACCAAGGAGTGTTCCAGACGGGAGGGCCCTTGTGAAAAGCGAGAAAGACTGGAAATGGAAATTACAGAGAAAACTACATACTTTTCAATAAATTCAGTGATGTATTATAGATAAATAGATTGTATTACCTTGTAAATAAATAGGTGTTGTGTATTATATTGTAAATAATTAGGTTTAATGTATCGTATTGTAAAGAAATATGTTTAATAAAAAATGTGCTCAGAACAAAGTTTTTAATCATGCATTGATATATAACTGTATTAAAAAAGGGAAGAAAATTTACTTTCCTGGAATATGCACTGAAGAAAATGTAAGAGGAGAATGGGTGACTGCTCTCAATGACTCCTTGTAATAAGGAATGCTTCAAAAGTCACCAAGGAAAGAAATGTTTGCTGTCCCACTATCTTCAAATATCTGAGAGAGAATTTGTTCATGATGCTTGTGTAAATGGTCATTCAGTAAATGATTTAGTCAAACATTTACGCTGGAAAGCTGTTTTTTTGTTAAGTTTTGTCAAAAGAAAATGATAGATTATCAAATAAATTGCAGAAGATTGAATATTTTCCAGTAAAATCATCAGTTGTATTCTCAATAAATAGGTCATAATGTACTGTATTGAAAACCAATGTTTATTAAAAATGTACTTAAAAGAACTTTTATAATGAATTGATAATTTTTAATTCAAAAGGAGGGAAAATGGGTTTCTTGGCTTGGAAAATGCTGTGGAAAAGGTTAGCGAGGAGTGACCGACGCTCTCCATGACTACCTACGGTGACGTCACGAAACAGTCAGCAGGCTTTATAACTCTAGGAGGTGGTGTATGGGCCCTATCCACTTCTGTTTCATTTTTCTTCCGATTATGTTGGCAGTATGATTACAACTAGTGTTGGGAATGACGTCGGCGAACAAATGCATATCGCACTCAATTCATAACCAAGTCTTCGCTAGTGTTCTCTATTAAGGTTGTCGCAGGACAATCGGCAATGTGTTATCTAATTATGCATCTAATTATGCAAGTATTAGCAATTTTTCCACGAATCGATTGGATATTCATACTTTCGGGTACTGTCAATGTTCTAAGTAGTGTTAATGTTGTTAGCGACACCTACAGAAGTTTAGAAGATATAGGTGTATCATTGGTAGCGACTCTTAACATTAAAAATTTAAGAGATTTTGAATAATGAATTGTAACTGGATTGTTCTGATGATGACGTCGTTTTTATTCCTGACCTGATTAGTTCGAGCAATGCAAACTATATCGAGAGATGTTAGAACGTTGCGAATGATTCTATTGGCAATTCTTCTCAAATTCAAGAGTTTTTATTACCTTGAGAATTCTATGATATTAATAAACAATCTAAATTACCAGTGGTTGAGAAAACCAGTGAAATAAAATCTCTTGTAAATGAAGACTCAACTGAAGTAGAATATTTTTTATCAATTTTTCAACATAGAATATTTTGGATATTAAAATTAGAAATAGATATGTTTGCAAATGGAAGTATATCTGAATTTTAACAAAGAGTAATTGTTGTGCACCACTGTTGTTGACACATGAAGTTCACTGCATTTGATTTGTATGACAGCTAAATTGCCAGGACACAGGAATATACACGTGTCGTACTCTCAGGAGCAAATGTGTTAAAGGATGCACTTGAAACTATATATTGCCATAACAACAAACTACATCAATAATATGGCCTTAGAAAATGAAATTGCTTGGCGATGAATTTCACTCCGTCAAACTTTGAATCAAAATGAACATGGCTTAGATGTTTCTTCTACCACGGCTTGGCTCAAAGTGTGTGAACATATTGAACATGGTGGAGCTCTACACTCCACCAATGGCTTTTGAAGGGATGGAACCGATTACATCCAAATTATTTGTTTACAATTCACCTATAGAACAAGTTTTAAGTTTCAGTTCCTTTGGATACAAAATGTCATACTGAGAGGAAATAAATATACAAGGGAAAATTTAAAGACTAAATCGTATGAACGGAATAATCCTGAGAACCCTGAAAAGGAAAATCAGAGAGAAAACCATGATTAAATTCTGTAATGTATTAAGTATCCCGATTATTTTATATGGAAGTGAAAATTGGACAATGACCACAAAATATAGCACTAGACTACAAAGTGCGGAAATTAGATTTATGTGATCAGCAGCTGGTTATAAGCGGATGAACAAGGAAAGGAATTTAGAAATTTGTAAAGAACTTGATGTATGTAAACTTCAAGAGAAAGTTAACTACTACCGAAATTCCTGGATGCAGCACACTGAAAATATGCAAAACAATCGACTGCTGAAAATAATTCTAAACTACCGCCCACAAGGACGAAGAAATCCTGGCCGCCCGAAAAAGAGATGGGGTGACCAGACGGAAACGGAGGCGTAACAGGCAGTGCCTCTATACCTGAAGGAGGAGAAGAAGAAGAACAACAACAACAACAATAATAACAGTTTGATCTGAAATAAAATAATGTTCCAGTGGCTTCATGTAAAGTACTCTCCAATATTGCAATATCGGTATCAAATTCAAAGGGTCGCGACATAAGCCAGATGGGTTGGGGAATATCAATTTAGAAGAAATCATCGGAACGGTTTTAGGCGCTAGCGTTGACCACAGAGAGACGTCTTGCGATCGTTCGATTTCGGTATCAAGGACCCACAAAACATGGATTCTGGTTACACCACATGATAGAGGTTTTTTTTCTAAATTTGGCAACTGTATTAATACACTTTTTGGTTACCAGGACCCTACAATAAGAGTATTTCGGCCGAAAATTCTCCATTTTTTCGAGCAGCATTACGTAACTTTCTGTCTACTCCGTTGGGAGAAAGTAAAAAGGAACTAGTTTTTATTTATCTCAACTGTATTTGATTGTATGTACTCTTTTGATTTGAACACTTCATGTATACTTGACGAATTTTAATATTATTCTCCCGTTTTCGTTATCTTCACTATTTAAAAACTAGTATTTTTATCTTTAATTTTTAATTAATTATGTCTCATTATATTATTATTATTTTCATTAAAATGTTGCATTCCTACATCATTTTCCCATCGTTTCGCTTTCAATAAATCAGTACGTGTACAACCAGAACGTCTCCCCTCGGATGCAAATGAGCTGAAATGAGTTTCATTATCAGAAATCGTGACTTCGAGCCCCCGGGAAACAATTTTCTTCGGCTGCCTTCAGCCGCCGATGCACGTCCACAATCGACCGAACGATAAATAAAGCAGCACAAAAAAAAAATTTAAAAATGCTTTTTATTCATGTATTTGAAACCTCAATTTGGTCCAGTAGTGGCCACTCAAATTTGCAAAATTTTGGAAGATGTTAGATTCCCGATCGAATACTGGCCAATCGTTATTATGCATCCAGAACGTCATTGAGACCACAAAAGATGAAAGACTTACCCGATAGCCTTTCATTATGCTAATACACAACGGTAATATGAATATTCGCTTTTCAGCGTAACTTTAAATACAACAAAATGGAAAAGAAATAAATTATCTTAGTTCTAATGCTCACCAATGTAAGATATACGCTTCACATTGTGCACGTTTGAAGCAAGTGGGAAGGCTCCACTTTTTATCATTTGTCGCCCTTACGAAGTACTTCGTAAAAAAAGAAAGCTTTGTAATTTTGTGCGGAAAAACGGCAACTTGTTAAAATTTTTGTATTTAATGAGGGGACCATTGCCACGGCGACCGCAATGGTGTGGTTACGTGGTTTTGTGCTGAAAGTGTGTGGTAAGTGATGTCTTGAGAGGAGCTGCGAGATCTCACGTCGGCCTACGCGCCCGCTTCCGGGTGATTGATCCCTCCAGATGTTTTATTCAGTAATTTTTGCCGCATACGAAGGATGGTTGTGTATGACAGTGAACTGAATGTTTTTTCACAACCCTGAAAATGCTTTATTTCCTTAAAACAATTCATGTGCAAAATAAAGCATTAACTGTTTCCGAAGGATCTGTGACTTTTTTCATTCGCTGGTTTCATCTTCTAAAGATGCCGTCTTCCTCCATTCTACTCGTTTGATAATGTAAAAATTTCAAGTGAAGTGACAATTTATATGATTGCAGAAAATCATCGGCAACATGCGAAAATACACTCACAAACGTAGACATTCTGAAATTTATTTTTTCTAAATTGAAATTTTTTCCAAAATTATCCATTGCACCTACCATATCGACGATGAACTGTCGTTTTAGAACTTGTTCTGTAGTAAATTGGGATACAAGCGCGAATAAAGCAGAAGAAATGATGATTGGATCCGAACACATGGTACAGATACTACAATGCTGGGACTGTAGCGAATATTACAGAAATATGGTGATCGTAAACATTCTATTCCAAATGTAAATTGTGCAGTTAATTCGAACAAATTTTGTAATGTTTTACTCAATATTGTGCATTGAAATATTTATTTTAAAAAGGGAAACAAGAATGTTGCAAATATTGATAATGTAAAAGCCATTAAAAATAGGCACAATACTGCGCGGACAAATCAATGATTAAACTTGCGAAATGCACTTAAACGCGGTTATTCACTGGTGTTTCAGAGTGTGTACTAATTAACACAATTTGCAATCAATTAGTTCACATTCGCTTTGCAATCATGATTTTTCTGTTGAGTACTTCATCAGCCAAATAAACGACGTTGTCTACTCTGATTTTCCAACATGAATTTGAAAAGTTTCACCTAATTTCTTCGACGCGTTAAAGAGACGCATGTTCTTCCTTACCTTAACATATGCATAGCAATAGGTAATCAAGAATAGACTCTCCTGTACTTTTTATTTTGATTTCTTTGTTTTGTTAAGAACTTTGTTTCATTTTTTAGGACTTCTATAATAATAATAATAATAATAATAATTATTATTATTATTATTATTATTATTATTATTATTGTTGTTGTTGTTGTTGTTACTACCTTTCTTAACGCTTAGTGTTATGTTCCTACTTGAAAGATTGTCGGATGTATACAAAATATTCCGAAACCGTTACCTAGTCTATTCCTTTCGTGGAATTGGTCCCGCGATTTTTTACAGTCAAGCCTGCCAATAAACCCGTTGAAATGTATTTTTGGTATCTGTCGATTTAGAGAACAATTGTGCAATTGTAGCAACATAATGAATTTTATATTGTTCTTTAGAAACAAGACGATGCCATCTTTGTGCCCATGGAAAGCACCGCAAGAGCATGAAATGTTCAAAACTTTATACCCTTGACATTTTTCAAAAACAAAAATATTTTTAAATCAAAAATCAGAAAATGATTGTAATATATTGTTAAATAGATGCAGGATTAGTTCTTAAATATATACAATTTTCCTTTAATTACACTGCAATTTATTCTGGGAATTGCCGTGAATAACCGCATATTGGTGTTTTCGGGTGCTAGGTTGGCATTGGTGTGTGTCTGTTAAAAGCAATTGAGTTGCAGCGTCAATCTAATGGCCTAAGAGTATTACGCCAGAGGGAAGCTTTACAAAAAGAAGTGGTCGTGTGTTCAACGCTAAAGAACGCCGCCGTACTTTTAAAAGCATAACCTCTGCAGGATCCTTTATAGAAAGAAGCGGATAGACCTCGCTGTTACTCACACTTACTTTATACTACAAGAAATAAAATCCACGATAAAAGCCGGTCTTGTAGATTCGAAAGGGTTGCAGAAATGCGTTTCCATTTAACTCAGGCCCTTTGAACGGTTCCTCGCTGAAGCACCGGGGTGGTGGCGTCGAGGCGACGGCCAGAAGGGGCGGCGAGGGCGGCGAGGGCGGCGAGGGCGGCGGGGGCGGCGGGGCGGCGGGGGCGGCGCGGGCGGCGGGGGCGTCGGCGCGGCGGGGGCGGCGGGGGCGGCGTGGGCGGCGCGGGCGGCTGGGCGGCGGGGGCGGCGCGGGCGGCGAGGGCGGCGAGGGCGGCGAGGGCGGCGAGGGCGGCGAGGGCGGCGAGGGCGGCGAGGGCGGCGAGGGCGGCGAGGGCGGCGGGGGCGGCGAGGGCGGCGAGGGCGGCGAGGGCGGCGAGGGCGGCGAGGGCGGCGAGGGCGGCGGGGGCGGCGAGGGCGGCGAGGGCGGCGGGGGCGGCGAGGGCGGCGAGGGCGGCGAGGGCGGCGAGGGCGGCGAGGGCGGCGAGGGCGGCGAGGGCGGCGAGGGCGGCGAGGGCGGCGAGGGCGGCGAGGGCGGCGAGGGCGGCGAGGGCGGCGAGGGCGGCGCGGGCGGCGAGGGCGGCGAGGGCGGCGAGGGCGGCGAGGGCGGCGAGGGCGGCGAGGGCGGCGAGGGCGGCGAGGGCGGCGAGGGCGGCGAGGGCGGCGAGGGCGGCGAGGGCGGCGAGGGGGGCGGCGAGGGCGGCGAGGGCGGCGAGGGTGGCGAGGGCGGCGAGGGCGGCGAGGGCGGCGAGGGCGGCGAGGGCGGCGAGGGCGGCGAGGGCGGCGAGGGCGGCGAGGGCGGCGAGGGCTGAGGAGAAATGTAGACGCGGAAGAGACCAATGTTGCAGCGTCGAAGCACAGATGGGGCAAAGTGCGCTTGGAGTGTTGGATGTTAGTGGAAAAGGCCAAAGAGGAAACGAAACTCCCGTAAATGGAGGCTTTTGAAGCTATGAAGTGACTGGCTTGGTAAAGATAAAATAAATGAATAGGTAATGATAAGTAAATGGGAGGTTCTTAGTGCGGAAAAAGTGAATAAAATTGGATTGTGAAGACAGGATTGAGCGACAACTTCGTGATTAGGAGGGTCACTATGTAATATTGTAAAAATTTAAACATTCTAAAGATTGGTCAAATTCAATAATTCAT